>LOEQ01006633.1:0-13745 GCA_001685075.1 Bramus lutescens | reverse complement strand
ATCTATCTATCAATCTATCATCTATCTATCTATCATCTATCTATCTATCTATCTTAACAAACAACTGCACATTAATTATATATATATATATCAACATACAAATATAAATAACCCTTAGAGAGAATTAACTGGGTAACTGTTTAATGTTTTAAAAACTACTTAAATATTTTGAAAGAAAAGTGCTTAGCATAAAGAATGATTTGAGGATATAATGTGTGGGGGCGGGCAGGGTTTTAAGCATGGTCACTCAGGGTTTCACACCCTGGTCCTCACAGCAGAGGATGGAATGATGACATCATTTCTCCCATTATTTTATGCTTTACAGAACCATTGGTCTTAGGATGGAGAGATTTAGGGATTGAGAGCTGGCTCAAGACTTGCTATTATAGCAGAGGACCCAGGTTCAGTCCCAGAACCCACATGGTGGCTCACAATCATCTATAACTCTAATTCCAGGAGAGCTGATGCTGTCTTCTGGCCTCCACAAGCAGCCCCACAAACATAGTGTACTTACATATGAGCAGGCATAGCACTCTTTCAAATAAAAAGATGTTGAAAAATCTTTAAGAAAAAAACAGATATGAAGGTTTTTCAGAAAGTCATTTTACAAACTGAAAAATTTTTAACTAATATATAAAAAATAAAAATGCACTTATTTGTAAGATACCATACGGTATTTCAGTGCATTTATATATTGTGTAATATTTAGGAATAAATATGCCTGACTTCTCAAATACCACTTTTTCATGGCAAAACCATTCAAAATTCTTTCTGCTAGTTTATTAGAAATACAGTGTAGTTATCATTGACTTCCACAGTTTCCCTTCTGTTCAATGGCAGGCGTAATGGCCACCTATTATCTAGCTAGAACTTAGACTTCATTGGTCAACCTCTCCTCATTTTCCCTCTGCTCTCAACTCCTCTCCCATCCTCTTACCTTCTAGGGGACCATTTTGTATGCCGCATGTGAAGGAGATCATACCATACTTGTCTTCCTGTGCCTGGCCTGTTTCGCTTGAAGCGATGTCCCCTGGCACTGTCCGCATTCTCATCACAGATGATGACTCTCACTTTCGTGGATGAGTGGTGCTCTGCTGTGAGGTGTGCTGTGTTTTCTCTACCCATTTATTGGCCGGCAGACTCTTGGATTATTTTCATTTATGGCCTTTGTACGTAGACCAAAAAAATATATGTCTGCAAATGTCTGTTCGGGAAAAAAACAACACTTCTGCCTTTTGCAAATTTTTTTCAACAGAGGCCAGTCTGAAACATACAGAATTATTGATAATATTTAAAAGAGATGAATTTCCATGTCCAACAGAGACTTATGAAATATATCACAGTAGTGCATACCATAGACTATGAGAAAGCTTTTAAAATCATATTTACAATATTTTAAGATCAAAGTAAACTATGAAATGAGAAGAATAATCTAAATTTTAGATACAATATAATCTCAATTATGAACAGAAATTTCAAAGATTTCAAATCTCAAATTCAAAGCAAAAATGTCTAAGAAGCAACTTGCTTAAATAATAATAATACTTTGCCAGTGTATGGTGAAGTGGCAGTTTATATTTTTCCTGTCTTTTAACATTTTTTAAATGATTCAATATGCCAATCTAGTATAGTACAATAGGAAAGTGAGGGAAAATAAGGATAGCAAAAAAAAGATCCTCTGCTATAAAAATACCAAAACATCAAAATGCTCACACAGAATTTTAATTAAATTCCTTCTAGACTCATTCTGAATCCTCAGTTCTTCCCCATGTATCAACCTTTTTTCTACTATATTAACTATTGGTATCTCCAGGCACCCCTTTTGGCTTAAGTCTCTGTAGGTTTATAAATGTTGTCTTTCTCACTTGTAGATCTAGCCCCAACTTTACCAGTGTTTGTCTTATCTCTCACATAAAACTCAGTTCTTACTTTCATTCGTTTATTTAGTCACCGGGTCACTCATACGCACGATGTACTAGGGAAGCAACCATAAAAAAAGGTAGGATTTTCTTATCAAGAATCTCCAGGAAGATTTAAAAGTAGGTGCTCCTAAGTTCTAGGGAGAGTCCTTCAGTAAGATGGGTCCATTGTAAGAGTTCCCTTGTTAGAACGTCAGCTTCTAACCCCTCCTTCATGATAGTAAAGTCTCCTAAATGCCCTGTTCTGTTCATGCGGTACCTTCTTGTCTCTGCTGGGGCTTGGCTACTTCTGCTGTCTATGGATACAGTCCTCTCTATCCACGGCCACAGTCCATGTCTGCACTTCTAGCCTCATCCGCCCCAACAAACCAAAATTATGGTGTCTTCATCAGTATGGTTTCTCTATTCTCGGGTCTCTCCTACTTGTTTTCGCTCAGAATCCCAGAAAACCTGGAACCCTCTCAGCAGATGGGGCTTTTCACCTCTGTCTGCAGATGACAAGTTGGCACAGTCATCGCTAATGAATTTATTCATAAAGGCTCTACACCACCAGCAAGTGTGAACACCCTGTTACATCTTTCATCTCTTTTCTTTTTCCTTTTTTTAAAGATTTATTTAATTATTATGTATGCAATATTCTGTCTACATGTATGCCCATGTGCCAGAAGAGGGCACCAGATCTCATTACAGATGGTTGTGAGCCACCATATGTTTGCTGGGAATTGAACTCAGGACCTCTGGAAGAGTAGCCGGTGCTCTTAACCACTGAGCCATCTCTCCAGCCCCTGTCTTTCATCTCTTCTCTGCTGCAGGAATTTTCCTGTTCATTTCTTCTTTGTTCAAGGCAGGTCCTCCTGAGAGCGCACCCCTTTTTAACTATGTGTGGCCACAGTTCAAGGAAGGCCATCTATCATATGAAGATCTTCAAAACACACGAAGGAACAGAGGAGGCTCAAGAGTGGAACAAGGTGGCAGGGATGATCCCTTGTAAAGAAAAGTCTCAACCACAAGATTTTTAAAAGCTACCTTGCTGTTCTCTGCAGATTCTTTTTCATTTAACAGATAGTCAACAGAAATATGGCCTCTCAGAAAACATGGTATTTTGTTACATTGGTAAGAAAATTATATGTATCTTCATATTTTTCTATTTCAGTTCTTTTTTCCCCATTGATCCTCTTTATTTCATAGGCTCATGGTTTGTTGGTTTGTTTGTTTTTTTGAAAACAGCTTCTATGTCATTCAATAAGATGCCTCATTAGAGCCTTGAGATTTCATCTGTGACATCTCCACTTGGTCATCCAGATTCTGCGTTGTATTTTTCAGGAGAGGGGTTCTCATTATCTCACGGGTCAACCTCCTCATCCTTTAAAGCTATGGGTCTTAGAATGTTTATTGTCTCCATCCTGGAGATTGTTATCCTGCCATTCTAGTTTGCTGTCTGTTGTTCTACTAAAACCTTGACCGACACCAACTGAGAAAGGGAAGGGTTTATTTGTCATAAACTGCTACATCACAGTGTACCCTGGAGAGAAGTCACAGCAGGAACCTGGAGACAGAAGCTGAAGCAGATGCCATAGAGGAGCCCTGCTAACTGGCTTCCTCTATACAGCTTACTCAGCCTGCTTCCTTATGTAAGTCAATACCACCTACAGTGGGGTAGGCCCACCCATATCGATCATTAATTCAGAAAATTCCCCTCAGACTTGTCTACAACCAATCCGATGGCAACAGTTTCTCAAATGAAGTTCTCTCAAACTCTGAGTCAAGTTAGCCAAAACGAACCAGAAGTTTTGGTTAAGGCCAAGGACCAGCTGGTCCTTGGTCTTAACTCAAGCTCTCCACATAGTGCCACACAATTTGACTCTTTGCTGACATTACACTCCTTCACATTCCTGATTTGTGCTAGACTTTTTTTTCTGACTTGAATGATAATATTAGAAGATGACTGAAACAAGTTAAAAATCAAAAAATACAAAATCTAACTTGTCTAACGTAGTTAGGAAATGACAGAAATAAATCATAGCAAGATAAATTCACAGAGTTATTATTTAAATATTGTCATCATTATTCCAGGCCTCCTGCAAAGATTTCTATGGAATAGATAGAATATTCTATAGAATGATAGAAAAGATAGAGAAATAGAAAGAATAGAGGTGAATGAGGCTCACTCTTTGCTCTTAAGAAGGTCAGTCTAGAGTAGTAGTTAGCAGTAATCTTTCCAAGGTCAGATGGCTTAGTTTTAACTCCTGTTGGATTATTTGCTCTCTGTGCAGTCTTGGGACAGTCTCTGGGCCTTCTCTCTGTCATTTCCAAATGAGAATGGCCGGATGGCACAGAATAGTGATGATTAAACAAGACAATCCAGAAAGAGTTCCTTGAAGGAAGAATTGGTGGAGGCCTGTGAGAAAAAGATCAGTGTCAAACATCGGGCAAAGTGGGCGAAACCTGACTATGCCCTGGCAGCACAGGAAAGTTGCCCAACCAACACCCGCAGCAGTGATATCAGGTCATGCAAAATTACGTCCTTATGGAAGCCCATCAGATGTTCATAGAATCATGAAGTATATAGAACACTTGGAGCCACCAGTGGATTGTCACCTAGGAGTTTGTAGAAACCCTAAAACTGAAAGCCTTGAAAGCCAGGCAAGGAAGATAAACTTTGTCCTATTGGACATGAGGACCAATAAAGGAGTCCACATGAAATGTTATCTGCCATTTAAGAACATTCTACAAGAAGGTACCTGGAGAGAGCCTAGCCTGAAGAGATGGCAGATTCCTCAGTGTTTGGACTAGGTGTGTGCTTGGAGGGCCAATAGACAGGGCTTGGATCGGCATAATTCAATCAGAATCCAGAATTCTGCAAACGTGCAACGTAGAAGAAAGCACGTATTCAGAATCTCTGTGTTCTACAGTTTGATGCCATTTGAGCATAGCTTTCCAGGAAGCAACCAGGGGCTTTCAATGAAACCAGCTACATGTAAAGGGGAAAATGTATTAAAACAAATGAGAAATAAAAAGGGTCAGAACTAAGACAACAACACTAGAGACAAAGAAAAGGAGCAAGACTCAAGGAGACTAGCATCCGAGCGGAAGTACTATTATCATACTGTAAATGGGGGACTGTGGTACTGTCAAGTGTATCTTCCCAACAGGGCCTAACAGCACGGCATGGCTGTCCTCAACAAATTTACCCCTAGTGCCATCTGCAGTTTTCTAATATTCCAGCAGCTGGCTGAGCAACACGGTCCCCTAGGCCTCCCTTGTGCATTTTCTTTCGCTTCCTTACCAAGCGTTACTAAGCATTACGATCGACTGAGAATTGTGCTGGGTTTTGTTTATAATCAAATAAATACTATGCATTCCTTGTTCTTAAGATGTTTACAGCCCAACAGGATGAACAGATACTGGGAAAGAAAAGCAGAGAAATCTTATCACCTAGCACATTTCAAAAGGATAGGACTGTCATATTTAATATTCCAGGAGCGTATTTTAAATATTTTTACATTTAATTTATATGTATTGTTAGACTTTTAAATCTTACTTTTTATGTGTATGAGTGTCTGGCCGGCAGGTGTGTCTGTGCATCGTGTGCATGCCTGGTATTTGTGGGAGATGAGAAGGGGGCATTGGACGCCCCCGCCCCCCGTTACTGGAGTTATGGATGGTTGCGAATCACCATGCGGGTGCTGGGAATCAAACCCAGGTTCTCTGCAAGGGCAAGTGGAAGAGCCGCTGAGTCGTCTCCCCAGCCTCATCAAGGAACACATTTTAAAGCTCACTATTTTCTTTCCCTCTGCTAGTTCCTCTTCACACTGGGGCTCTTCCGTAGCTCTCTCCGTCTCTCTACACTTCTCCGGGTAACTTCCTGAACATCCATGGCCTTGTACAGCCTCAGTTTATTTTGAAATCTCCAGACTTAACTTCTAAGCCCCGATTCTTTATGAACCACCAGTTCCCATCACCCAACTGATCACCTAATGTCACTGCTTGGTTGGGAATATCTCAACCATGACATGTCCAAAGCTTAATTTCCGAAGTCGAAATTTTTCTTTTCCCAAATGTTTTTCTTCTGGTGTTATCCTTATAATCAAATGAGATCGTCTACGCAGTTAGACAAAGCCCTCAGTGCTATCCTTGACATCTTCTCCATGAATTCTGAAACCCTTTGCCAACTTTATTCCTTTTTACTGGTCCCCAGTTACCTAAGCCACCAACGCTTCTCATCAGAAACTCTGAGATACCTTCCAAGATTTCCTCTCCAAAGTTATTACTGTTTACTTCACAGTACTTTTCTACACTGAGCATGTTTTACACACACACACACACACACACACACACAATCATTCATTCTGTCTTTAAGATCTACCAACACTTTTTTTTTTTGCTTTTAGAATATGCTATAAATTTGGTATGGTGTTCATAGTCCTGTAAGACCCAAGACCTATTACCTTGCATTCCTTTGGGACCTTGTCCTTGGTCTTTCTAGTTCTGAAACACTTTACTAATGTTTGTCTTTTAACACATAAGCTATCATTATTCCAAGACAGTATTAATTTCCTTATGTATTTATTCCCCCTTCTCACACATTAACACGTGAGCTCCACACAGCAGGGACATGGTCTAATGTGACATACTCAACATCTAGAAGCATCTCCAACACACATTTCATGGTTATTTGGTCCTTTGTCAGACTGGATGTTACTTTTCTTTCTTGCACACATCTACTTCTCCATAGTGCACGTCCAAAAAGCCCCAAGAGTGGTCATGACGAAGAAGGGCTTAGATGCATGAATATGACTCTCAATTGTCTTCTAAAGACAGAAACAGAAAGGTGGGGTAGGAGAGACATCTTCAGGTTGTGCTGAACGCTGGAGTTCTAGAGCAATAGCATCTGTACTTCAAGCAGTGGGTCTGAATGCCTGGGGAGCATCAAAGGAGAGAGGAATGAGTGCTATCTAGGAAAGGTTGCTCCAGATGTGGTGATAAAGGTTACTGTTAGCTGGCTAACGTTTGTCTTTTTGTGCCACTGGAGCTCCCTCGGTGTGACCAAACTAAATCATATGTAGGCCCGACTGGAAGGAGAATTCTGTAATCCACCAACTTCTTAAACACCTTTCCATCCACCATCCACCCACTCTTTCCACCCAAGGTGGAAGCAACAGAAAGTCATACCCAGCCCTGTGCCTGACACTGAGCTAGACACAGGAGACAGAAGAATAAGCAAAACCAAGTGCCCAAGCCCAAGGAGTCTGTCATTCAGTGGAGGAATAACACAAATAGGTATTTATAACCTGATATTCTAAGGATGAAACAGAATTCCAGAATTGTTCAGGAAGTTGGTGTGGCCAGTCTGATGTTTCAGATTAACTACACTTGAGGGTACATGAAACATCAAATGGTGCAGAGAAGATCTGGAGATAGGTGGGACTTCGCTGTCCATTCCACATGGCCTTAGTCGTAATTTCAGTGTGCGCTTCTGTCTGCGTACACAGTCATAGATCCTGAGATTTGAGTAGAGGCTTTAGAGAGACTCTGTCTACCCCTGATTTTAATCTAGAATTCCCCTGTGAAGTGCTAGCCAAGTGGACCCTGTATACACACACATACAAACTTGCCCATCATTGTACTGCACAGCAGACAGCTCACTGGGCATGCAGACACTGGCAATTGCCCGTGGTTTTATTTCCCCAGGTACCTAGTGTAACACAGCTACCGCCTGACAGATCTAATCACAGGCAGGGTCTCTTTCGCAGTCACCCCAGAGTAAAAGCTCAGCGTGTTCCCAAGGAAATGACTGAAACATACAAATCAATTGCCCTTTTCTTCTCTTTTTTTTTTTTGACCCCATTTTGAATGCAAGTATGAAGTTTGATAACAGCACCAGGAAAGGAGGTGGATTTCACACGTCCGGGGACTCATCAAAAGGAAAAAAAGACTACACAAGGATGGAAGCATTCAGCCTTGCACCAGCCTCAAAGATTACCACAGCCACTCCGGAGAATAGCCAGGAACCCAATCAAGCTCTGAAATGTCAGTGTCAGAACGGCCAAAACACCCAACACCTACTCCTCACTGCCTTCAGACTGGGCTTTACATGGCCACCTTCATTCCTGCTGCTCCTGGCCCATGCTGCTAAGACCAGTTTCAGGGCAACTGTTTCTGCTTTTCCTCGACCTGAACATTGTACACCAGGACCACACATGGAGCTTCAGGATCTTTTCAGGCCAGCCCAAGTGTCATCCCATCTATGAAGCTTTGCTTGGATGATCTCTGACATTTCCACACTAATCCAAGTACTCTTCATGAGACTCTCATCAACATGTGTCCTACACCATTGCTATTTATGCTTCTATCATAACTTGTCTGCTCCATTGAGAGATTCTGGAGGCAAAGGCCAATCTTTACACATCTGGTAGCATGGTCTAAGGCTTCACATCCAGAAAACCTGGCTTAAAGATGGTTAATTAAGTAGGTGGAATGGAACTAGAACTCACAGATATAAGTGACCCATTTTTTGGCCTTTAGGGACAATATCTAATCATGAAAAAAATTTTCTCAAGACCTATTTGTTTCAGAAGGAGGCTAGCAATAAAGGAATTGCGTGGGAACGGGAGTGTTCCTGTTTGCTTGCCAAGAAGTACCTTATTCTTCCAAGTGGGTTGATCCCAAAGGCCTGTCTTCTCCGAATGCTCGTGAAGCAGCTTGGTGCAGAGGCTAGGGAAACTGTATGGTTTAGTAGCAGATGTAAGTTTTGGCATTCTGAGTCTTCCATTCATAGCCATGCGGCCATGAGAAATCTACTTCATTCATCTGCAAAGTCGGTGGCAGTCTCTACCACAGGGGAATGCCATGAAGGACAGAGCTAGAAATGCCTTAGACAACCCCTTCTATCTTGCTTAGAATCACATTCCTACCGCATACGTAGATGCTTATTTTTTATAAAGCACACTATTTTCTACTTTTTTGAATTCCTTATTGGCTGGAAACGAGAGCCTAGGCTTGTATGTTCATTTCTGGTTTCTTGTTGGGGCTATAGCTCAGTGGTAAAGTGCTTACTTCACAAGCATGAGCCCTATTTTTCATTTCCAGAACCACACACACACACACACACACACACACACACACACAAAGAATAAATCTCTCTTTCCTCTGGCTTCACCTGAATATGGGTACAGACTGCTCAGTCTGGTCTTTTCCAACAAGATCGGGTACATTCAGGGTGGTATGGCCATAGCAAATCAGGCCTGTTCAAACAGAAATCCACTGATTGTCACTGGTTCCATATAAGTCAAATGGACCCAGGCTTTTCTATAACTGATCAGAACCCCAAATGGCAAAGTTCCTTCATCTTCTTCATCCACCTTCTCACTCTTTCTCTCCTGAACAATAGCTCGAATCAGCTGGATTCCTAGTTTCTAGATTGTCCTACTTCTTTCCCTCATCTCGGCAGTAGAATGGAATTCTAGAGTCCTCTCACCATTCTGTGCTTCTTTAGTGGTTCCTGTTTGTTTATGGAACATCCTTTCAGACTCTTCTAGAGTCATACAAAGACAGAAGCAGGTAATACGAACAGCCGTAAGCTGCTGCAGCAGAGATGGGAAGAGTCATTTGGGTCTCACTTCTCCGGCAGTACAGGTTGCACTCATTGCCAGTCATGCAGCCTTAACTTCTCCATTACCTTAGACAAATGATACCACATTAAACTCTCTCTCTCTCTCTCTCTCTCTCTCTCTCTCTCTCTCTCCCTCCCCCTCTCTCCATTTCCTCCTTTCCTTTGTCCTCTCTGTGTTCTTCTTGGTAGAAAAAGATTCTGTGTATCTAGAGGTATAAATCCCAACACACAATGAGTGTGCTTATTGGGATATCTTGACGGTCTTGTTTTAGAACATTTTTCTGATGCTAATAAACAGGAGCCACTTTCACTCTGAGTTATAGGCTCCACTTTGATTGCTGACTTGGATGATGAAAGAATACAGGCGTACTCTGATGGTATAAAAGTAAAGAGAGGTTTAAAAACTCAGAATTCCCATAACTAGCCCTCAGCATTCAGTTCTCAAACTTTACATTATACAATAAAAAGTTCAGTTTTGTCCTTCATTTGTGCATATGTTAGGAATACTTCTATAATGTCTATGATCGTACACCTCTCTGAATGTGCCTAATATTGTTCTCAATGTTTCTAGGAAACCAAGATTTGGGGGCCACATTCTAGTCATCGAGACAGCAATGAAATTCTTCACATCATCCCAGTTCCCAGCCTTTGTTACACATTTATTCACTGACAAAAAGAATGATTAGGCTTTATTAGGGAGCTGCGAGGCTGGAGAGATGGGTCAGTCTCCCCATTACCTGTTGCACAGGCATAAGGGCCTGCATTTGAATTCCCCAGCACCCACATAAAAACAACAACAACTAGCCAGCACCTATAATGCCAGAACTGGGGACACAGAGAGATGGATCCTAAGGGTTAGCTGGCTAGCTAGTCTAGCTGAACCTGGAGACTCCAGGAAAAGGGAGAGGCCCTGTGTCAAAGAGTAAGGTAGGGAGAGATAGCAGTTGCCTGACATTGACTTTTGTTTTTCATACACATATACACAGACACAACAGGCACACACATACTACACCACACACACATATGCACAAAAACACAAATGAAAGTCACTTAGCTAATTTTCCTAGCTAAACCAACATACATTTTGAATAGTAAAGTAAGTTCTCAAAGGCAGTTTGCTTTTTCCTGAAAAATGAATATTCATGCCATTCTTTATCCAATATGATTGATCAGTTTTCTATATAATTAAATAGACTGAAATCTAGAGAACACATTTCTTTGGAATGGAGCATGCCTTGTGAATAATACAAAAGTGACTGACATAGTCAAAGGTATGACTATGCCTCAGTTTGAGACATTTTTCATATCTAAGGACATAATCCATACCACATGTTCCACAAATACAGGCTTCTTTTAAAGTTTACATATCATTGTGGAAATGTTTCTATCATATCTCTATTTGGCAAACAAATCTTTTAACCCAAATTCTCTAAAGATGCCCTAGGAAGGAAAAAGTGAACACTACCTTTTATGTATTTAAACACCAAAAGGTCAAATTAATGCCAAATTTTTGAAATTTTCTGAGTACATTTTTGAGTACATAAAGGCATTGTGTGTCGGTGTCATTCAATAATGTATGTATTTTCATCATGACTGCCTCTTCTTGACCTCAGCTACATTTGGTCATCTCTCAATTTCTTTACTGTTCATATATTTCACCTTTAAGATGGTCTTGATACAGCCAGGCAGTGGTGGTGCACACATTCAATCGCAGCACTCGGGAGGCAGAGGCAAGTGGATCTCTGTGAGTTTGAGGCCAGCTTGGTCTACAAGAGCTAGTTCCAGCACAGGCTCCAAGGTTACAGAGAAACCCTGTCTCAAAAAACAAACAAACAAAAACAACAATAACAACAACAAAGACGGTCTTGATTTTGATTGCAAACGAAATGTTAAGGCTATTGTGTTTACTTCCTTGATTTGTTTTTAAAGAAAAAAGTCATATTGTTCCCAACCATATTGTGCTTCTGGGTTTACATACTCAGAGATTTGTTACTACAAAATTTTTGAGAATATATCAAATGAATGTTGACAGTATGCATTTATACATTTATGATTGAATGTGTCCTCACCCAAGACTCAGCAATGTTGAGGACCCTTGTAAGCAAAGCATTGCACAATGATACAGTTTACATGCTAAGAAACGTTTATGCATATGCTGCTTAACATAAGTCTGAAATAAGGGCTGGCCCTTTGCCTGAGACTGGTTAGTGTTTCCTTTTCCTCTGAAGTGTGTATGAGGAATTTTGGAGTAAGGTCATGGCTTCCTCCGTGGCCAATGAATTAAGTTTATTTCTAAATTGTGCTTATTTCTATAGACATTTTTTGCCTCTTCTAACTTTATGCTTAACCTTTTCCCTATTTAACTACTGAAAAAATTCCAAACCAATAGCATTGTACTTTAAAATAAAAATACTAAGTCCCCAAGTAACACCCATATCCAGAAGAGCAGCTCATACTTTTTTTATTACCAAGGAGTTCATTGCTGAGAAATAAAATTGAATCCATTTTGCTTTGTAAACCTCATGCCAATAAATGGGATATCTGATCAAATGCATTTTTTTAGAACCAAGTTACTACTTTTGTGCCATCAAAATAACTTTTGACAGTCAAATTTGCACTTCCAACACGATAGCTGTCATGTCCACCGACCTTTCTTCCCACGTCCTTGGCAATGACTGCAACCCCAGCCTGAGACTTTACATCGCTGTGTGCCCTCAACTCTTCTTACCTCTGCCTCCCACCCCTTTTGTTGTTCACTCTCAGCTTCCTCCTTTGCTTTCTGGCCTCAACTGTTGGGTTGTTTTGTCATTGTGGCGAACCCCACGGGGGAATGTCAGAGCGTATGGTCCACTCAGACATCCTGCCTGAGTGAGAGTCTGAGGCGTGCTGCAACCATGCCTGTACAAACTGTTTAACATCTTAGTCTTTGTTCTCTTAGCTATAAAATTCAGATAATAATCATATATCTTAGGGGTTACCACTATGATTCCCATACCCCTAGTGCCCCAGGCTTGATGGACAGAAGGTGTTTCTTCCGGTACTTGAGCTATAACTGTCAGATTATTCCACTATTCTAGACATTAGAGGCAACTCCATATTGCTGGGGCTTTTGTCTTTCTTTGTCTTTCCTGCATACAAGCCACATGTGCTCGTAGTCCACAAATTCTTCAGTGTGGCCCAGAAACAAGAAGGGGAGCCAGAGAGAAGGGTGGTGTCCTTTTTGGGTAATACTAGATACGGGCTTGGGAGTTTCTTTAGAATGAAATGGAAGTCAATTGATTATATTGTTTTCCTAGAGGTGTGCAGGCCTTGATAATACTGAACGGCCCACACTCATCCTGTGTCTCTTGGAGAATGACTCACTCTTGTCTGTAATCTGTGATCTTGGTTGTTCTTCCCGACTCTGGACTGGTGTATTCAGTTTCACCTTGCTCTCCCCAAGATCTAATTGCTCTTCGGATGGAGGATCCATGGCCTTCACTTGCTTTGGGATGAGGTGGTTTTGTCAGTACTTTGGACTAGCAAGTACAAAAAAGCCCCTTTTCAGCCAATTAAATTAGAAGGTTCACTTTGATTAGAAAACACCATATAGCTGTATAAGAGATTTCCCAGGATGCCTGACTGTTGTTGGAGGAAAGGGGCAGAAATCTGAGGGAGTGCCCAGGCCAAACTTTAACAAAGTGTGGCACATTGCCAAGCCTCTAAACTGTGTCTGCCCTTACATCTTGGGATATCTGCATGAGCAGGTATCTCTGAGAAGCCTTGCTTTAGGTGGAGGGCCCGGGGAAGGAGCTTGGAGCTTTCGGAGAAGTAGGAGCCAATGTTTTAGACTCTGAGGATCTACTGGTTCTCGTGTACTAAGGTCACATAGGTCAGTTTTCTACTCTGAAAGTCCCTTTTTCCATCCCACAGAAATCAAGGGATCTCACTTACTGTCCACGAATAGACTTGTACCTTGAACATGGGCCCAGTGAGGTGGGCCCTGCTTTGTGTTTTTTTCAATCAGGGACTTGCTGTCCAAATGTTCCACTTTTTTTTCTGGTGAAATTGGGAGATGGTGGTAATGCCATGCCTGATCATTTGGTCTCTGCCAAAACCATAGGTCTGATCACCACATACCCAGTCATCCATGTTGAAAGACCCCACTAGTTTGCCCGTCATAGCTATGCATTTTTGCTTACTCCTGCTGGGGATTTTCCATTACAGTTATAGAT
>LOEQ01006632.1:81632-92021 GCA_001685075.1 Bramus lutescens | reverse complement strand
GAGAGAGAGAGAGAGAGAGAGAGAGTCATATATCCCACAAATTATGTGGAACACTGATATTAGGGTAGAAATGGCCAAATTCTCTCTAGTGTCTCTTAGATTTCTCAGTTTTCTGTGTTCAGGCCTAGGAACCTGTTTGGTTTATGGCTTAGTAGTAATGTACGTTTAAGGTTCGATTTCTTTCTGGGATAGGGTGGACTCCTCAGCTCATTCAAAGAAGGACTTATTTCAGGCTGCCTGCACTTCAGTACCTTCTAGGGTGGAGCTCAGAGAGCTTGTGTGAACTGTGATCTCTGGGAACACTCTCCAGTGCACTTTATGGGCTCTTAACTCAGATGAGATTGAGAGGGCACCTGTCATTTTGCATCAGAGAAGTTGGAAAGGCTAGGGCATATCATTTCAGACAGCCATGGTCTAGAAATAGTCTCTTCAGGTACCCAGCACTCAAGATAAAACTTGTTATGCTTTTAACATGGTTTGTCATTTCTACAACTCATGTCAAAGTTTAATCCATATTTGAGACATTAGGATGGTGGAAATTCAACTCTAGAGTGAGGCCTTAGGGAGGTGATGAGACTGAGGTCATCATGGTACATCCTTCATGAATATGGGTGGGTTTATAAGAAGAGGGTCAGGGTCTATAGCCATGCTCCTGAACATGCCCAATCCTGTCTGATTTTGGAAGGTGAAGAAGGTCAGGCCTGGTTAGAACTTGGGTAGGAGGGAGAGAGAACAAAGTGAGCCACATGCTTGCAATTTGTCTGTCCTCATATGATGCTTTGGACCGCTTCTGGGCCCTGGCAGAAGGCCATCACTAGTAGATCAGAACCAAGAGCTACAGCAAATCTTTTTATTTATATCTTACCCACTCTGATTCTGTATTACTGGCAACAGAAGACAGACTAATAGATTATCCTCACAGCCTCCTTGGGCTATCAGGTTTTACCTTTGGAGAAGCAGGGACTTCAGAGATGACTCCCAAATGTTCTGGTGGCAGATATAACATCTTTGCATTTTCCCAGCCTGAGATTGTTAGTGTGAGTTTCAGAAGGCAGCCTGCCTGCCAGTGGCCAACTGCTTCCCATAAGATTATTTACACACCATGAGGAAGGAACCTTGCTAATGATTCTCCTGTGAGGGCACTAATGAGTAATTATGGCAGATGAGTCAAGCAGAAGGCTACCCATCTTCAAAACCACTCGAGGAAATCCAGCAGAGGAGTGTGCTATTCTGTATTTTTCATGAAGTGAATAACTACACGGGGTTTAGTGTAGCTGGGCTGTGTTAGAGCAGTCACATGTGAGAGCACATGGGGAGGAAACAGATATGAGGAAGATATGAGGAAGAAGGTTGCCGAAATCATTACAGGTAGTTAGGTGCTCAAGGGCATTTTTATACTTTATCCTTTGTTCAAGAACATTTTTATAAGGTCTTTGGGAGAGGAATGGAAATAAAGGTTCCTGGTATAGTGTGTCTTTGTTTTCAAGGAGAGAGAGCTTGCTTTAGCATCCTTGTCATTTTAGTTGTGTAGTAAACACAGCCCAGGACATACAGCCTGGATATAAAACATGGTGCTAGATTTATCAATTTCTTCAAGGGATCTGCTTTGAAAGAGTAATGAAGAAAGCTTCAGCGTTTGCCGCTGACCCCCATAGAATGTAGAGGAGGTAAAGAACTGGCTGGGAGAGAGGATGCTCTCTCGCCATTTCTGGAACACTCAGTAGCTAGGAGCATCTTCAGCACAGGCCCAAGCTGTTGCTGTAGGCATCAGAATCCCAATGGAGGAGACTCTGCCTAGAAGAAGGAACTTGTCCAGGCTCAGAATGAGGAAGACTGTAGATGGTCACTGGACAAATAAATCAGGGAGCAGAGGAGTCTGGAGCTCAGGGTCCTGAGGGCAACAGACTCAGCTAGAGAGCTCTTTGAGACTCTCCCAAGGTGGTGGAGAGGTACCTGTCACATGTGCTCATGCTGGCAACAGAAGTATCTCATTGCCCTTCCTTCTCCAAGCATTTAGTCAAGCACAATTAGACACAGAAGTAACTGCAAAGGATGTAGAACAATTGCACAGTTAAAAAAAAATCACCTGGCTGGCAGAGCAGAAAACACACTCAGTATGTGTAAGGAGTAGGTAAATCATTTCCCTGTCATGGTTCAGAAGACCATGGAGCGTGTTGAAGAACCAGCCCTGCAGAGACCAAGTACCCCTAGTCACTGGCTGCCAGCCCTGTATTTATATTTTACATAAGCCACGCTGAGCCAAATAGAGGAGAACTGGTCAAATTAGCAGGATGTGAGTCCTCATTCCTGGAACTTGTTAAGAGGAGGGTATCAATCAGGCTTACTGAATTAGCATTTTACTGATAGCAAAGCACAAAGCCTTTTAATGATGACTTTGGAGTCTCTGAGCTTAGGCTCTTGACTGCCTGTTCCTAAGCAACCAAAAGATTGGCAGAGAATGTGTTTTGATGTATCATTAAATAAAGGCTGCACAATGCTGAAAACAGTAGGCAGAAATTGGAATAATTGTATTTAGTTTTGGTGTATTGTGTCAAAAATAAACAAAGAATCCTTTTTGTCCTAGAAACTCCCCGTTTCTCTCATATAGATTATTATTTCTTTCTAATTTTGCTCCTGAAATTTAAGCTTACCATTTCTCTTTTATGGAAAACATTTCAAAGCTTTCTTCCCAGTTCTTTTCTGTCATAGAAAATTATCCTATATGTGAGAACAAGCAAAGGGGCCTGGGCGGGTCTTCCAGCAAACTCCCCACTGACTTCTTGCTTTATTCTTCTAGAAAGCACGATTTGGAAGCGTAAAGACTGGGCAAATTCAGCTTGTTTTAGCCTCCCAGCCATCACCATTCCCTCTATGGTGCCTTTCCTGCCTCTGCAGAGGAATGACATGGAACCTTGTTCAAAATGACAGCTGCATTTGCCTCTTCAACACTGCATTTTTAGGATACGATAACGCTGTACGATGGTGCTTAGTCATTTGCTTTTCCACGTTGACTTCAGGTTACTGTCCCTCACCTAGAGCTTCAAATGGTATCTGATTTATAGTGAATACTTAATAAAGATGTAAGAAATGCATTGTCTAAGTTTCCATGGTTGATCAGTGACCAAAATAAACCAAAATCAGGCTTTTCAGTTTTTTTGGTTTGATGTTTTCCCATGACCTTGGAAAATGTTAAATGGACGTGGAGACAATTGCATTTGGAGAATGTGTCTTCCTGTTGCTCTCTTCAGAGGTAAATGGACCCCAGTGGTATGATAAAGACTAAGTTAAAGTAGTTTGCTCTGACTGTGAACCACTGGGACTTCAGTTCCAGCTATGCTATGGGCTGATCCACTTTCCTGAGACCTTTCCCTGAAGGAGTTTGCCTTGACCTCAGATGGCGCCACTTTCCTCTCTGGCAGTGATTAAGGAACCAAGCAACTGCTTCACAGGGGCCGACTTAGCTTCTCATGACTCAACAGTTCTGAAATACAGACAGAGATCGTACACGAGCTAGCCTTTGAACACACATGCTACCCACATTCATACTTTCCTCTGTGGCAAATATTAACTTTCGAATTCTGTAATTTTGAGGTCTCTGAGATTTATGAGAAATCCAGGTTATTCATTTACTTTCATTATTAACCAGGATATGATGAAGCCTTCTCTATATAAAAGTTACATTGCGGGTTCCCCCTTTCCACATCCAGTGTATTTACAAGGATACCATATGCTGCCTGCCCTGACACCACTTGTTTATTTTATTACTGGTTACAGCTCCCCATTCTCTAGTGCACCTTTCATGGGCATCTAGTCTTCAAGACATTTCTATGTCAGAGTTTCTGATAGATTCTAATTGATGAATACAGTGGTAAAAACTTCAGTATTCATTTGATTCATTGCTTTTGTGGCACAACAGACCTCTGACCCTTGTGTGACATATATCCCAGGAACATTATACTCCCTAGATTCTTGAACATTACTATAGAATACAATGCCATTATAACTTGCATTAGATTTCAGCTACAGAACCAATTCATTACTTGGGAAAGTAAATGTGTTCTTCACAATAAGGTGAGGCCACTTATAGGTGTGGGTATTCCCTGATGTTATAAACACCATGCCCATGACTTTGGAAGGAAAGGGTTTATTTGGCTTACTTGATCACACAAGTCCAACACTGAGAAAAGCCACAGCATAGTCCTAAGGAAAGGAACCTGAAAGCAGGAATCAAAGCATAGACTTAAGGTAAGGAACTTGGAACCAGGAACTGAAGCAGGCATGCCGTCTATAGACTGGTCCTCACAGCTTTCTCAACCTGCTTTTGATCGAACCCAGGACCACTTGCCCAGAGATAGCACCATCAACAATGGCCTGGACTCTTTCACATCGATCATTAGTCAAGAACAGACCTGCTTGCAGGCCAATCTTATGGAGGCATTTCCTCACAGTTTTCTTTTCCTAGACAATCCTAGCTTGTGTCAACTTGACAAATATCATCCTCATCAACCACAACAACAAAAGTGACCAGTCTACCCACTAAGTGATAAGTTTCCAAGTCACTGAAGTTTGCACTGTGGAACTGAAAACATCAATTGCCATATTCCTGTTTAAATATTATTATTTAATGCAAGCTAAGAAAGTGAAAGTAACACATTCCAGAGGACAGTCTACCATTGTTTCTGTCACTTTTAAGTTCATCATCATCTTCAGCTTCAGATCACTTCATGCCTGTTTCTCTCAAGTCTCTGTGTTAGATTCTTGCTCAGTACACCTACTTCTTGTATTGATGTTACACAGAATATTGATCTTAGTTTCCCCTTTACTGAGCAAATTCTTTTGGGCCAATGGGCTTTGATATTTCATATTTCATATAGGTTTGTTTTCTAATTTTGTGGCAAATAAAGCAAATATGCTAAGAAAATTGTATGCTTACCAATGTGACTCTGTCACACCGAGGCCATTTCCTAGTGTATCAAGAGCAAAAGAATTGGTGATCATTATTCTCTAGTTGCTTCCTAGATCTCTTCTCCATACATCCCTGTTCTATTTTGTACTTCAGATGGCCCTTTTGTAGTCTACATAATCCCTAGTCCCATACCATTTTGCCAACCAGAGACACTGGTAAAATAGGGAACAGAAGAAAAGAGAAACCAGACATTTATTCCAGTCTTTTTCCTATCCTTGTAGCAGTCTGGAAGTGATGAGATTCCTTTGTGGCCAGAACTTTTCCTAGGTGGCTCCTTTTCCACGCTCTAGTTTTCACTGGCTTATCATACTGTGTTTTATTCTTTCCTGCTGTTTCTGGTCCCTTGTTGTTTCCATGGTCTCTTGCTGGCTCCCATAGCCATGCCCGTGCATCTGTAAGTTGTGCCTTCATTTTAAATCTCTTCACTTCAGCCATGTACAAAGGGCCATCTGTCTCCTCTGCTCCCAGAATGACACAGAGCTAATCCACTCTGCAGAAATGGGCATTAAATCATCTTGTATCCTTCCTCAACCATTTTGATTATTTCTCACAATTATCTTACAACCTCTGTTTAAAAGAATAAAAGGGGATGTAAAAGCTGTGTATAAGAGAAGGGCCCTATATAATAGTAGGAAATAAGAGATGGGCCAAGAAAACATCAAAGAAACAAAGAAGAAAATCATTCCATCTTTTCTGCCCCTTGTCATTGTTATATTTTATCTTTTGACACCACTGAGGACTTTGAAAATGTGTGTCTAATCTTGATATTCTTCTTTAAATTTTTCAGTTGCTGTCTGCTATCTGTGAAGCAAATTTGAAATATGGTATGTGATTCATTCATATTAACTTTTCCTTGACCTTGTCCTGCTGGTCGACGGATGAATCCTTCTGGTCTCTTAACAGCAAGCATCACCTTACATGTTTAGTTCAGCATTTCTGTCTTCATAGTCTCTCATACTTTATTTCCTCTTCGACTTAAAACATGTATTACCCACCCAAATCCTAATAGTCAGAATGGACTTAAAATGAGGGAACAGAATGGCTGAGGTGGGGAAAGGACAGTGAGGGAGAGCAAGAAAAGAGATATCTTGATTGAGGGAGTTAGCGAAAAACCTGACACTATGGAAATTCCCAGGAATCCATAAGGAAGACCCCAGCTAAGACCCTAAACAATAGTKGAGAGGGTACCTGAACTGACCTTCCCCTGTAATCAGATTGATGACTACCTTAATTGTCATCATAGAAAYTTCATCCAGAAAGTGATGAAAGCAGATGCAGAGATTCACAGCTAGCACTGGGCTGAGCTCCCAAAGTCCACTTAAAAAGAGAGAGAAGCCATAATAGTAGCAAAGGGGTCAAGACCACAGAAACAGCGGACCTGAGCTAATGGGAGCTCACTGACTCTGAACTGACAGCTGGCGAATGTAGGCGGAGGTTGCTTATTTGTTCCCAGCTGCCCAGACCTGAAATAATCACACAGAAACTAAATTAATTAAAACACTGCTTGACCAACCACTTAGGTGTATTGCTAACTAGCTCTTATATCTCAAATTAACCCATCTTTATTAATCTGTGCATCACTACAAGGTTGTGGCCAACCGGCGAAGTTCCACCAGACTCCAGTGGGTATCTTTCTCCTTCAGCAGCTACATGGCTTCTCTCTGACTCCGCCTACTCTCTTCTCCTTTATCTGCTTGGAATTCCCACCTTGCCCTATGCTGCACTGTAATAGGTTCAAAGCAGTTTCTTTATTAACCAATGGTATTCACAGCATACAGAGCGGGATCCTATATCAGAGAAACCTGCATAAGCCTTCTGAATGTGGGTGACAATTGTGTGGCTGGGGTGGTCTGTGGGGCCACAGTGGAACCAGGATTTATTCCTAGTGCTTGAACTGTCTTTTTGGAACCCATTCTCTTTGGAGAGATACCTTGCTCAGTCTAGATATAGGGAGGCAGGCCTTCGTTCTGCCTCAAAGTGATATGTCAGACTTTGTTGAATCCCCATGGGAGGCTTTACCCCTCTGAGGAGTAGATGGCAGGAGGGATAGTATGTGGAAGGTGGGTGGAGTGAGAGGAAGGGAACTGGGATTGGAATGAAAAATGAGAAAAGACTGTTTAAAAAAAGAAAAAATCATCTCTCTTAGTTCTGGCATAAAGCTGCTTGTGAAATGCTACTTGTAAGAGAGGACTTGCTACACACTTCTATAAAACCACTCTTTATGAGTTTCCAGGTTTCACAACCTGAGGGTATAGCATCCACTAGGTGGGCAATGTGTCAATTAGGCTAAGATCCAGAAGACACACATCAGTGAGAACACTGAAGTTTTCCAAATACTCGCTCTTCCCTTAATTCTTCTTACTGTGTCTTTATTTCTTTTAGAAGTCCATTTTCCCTTTATGATGCTACCCCCAAGAATGTTGAAATACAGATACAGAAATTGCCCACATTGTTCCATAAAAAATCTACCACCTAGTGGCCTTGTGAAAAAAAACCCAAACAAACAGAAATAATTAAAATTCAGAGGTAGTTCACTTGGCAGTTTTCATTTGGAATTAAAGGAGCCAGATTGTGTTCATTTAAAATGTTTTATATTGGCATACCAGATGTCATCCCCTGGGAACATTCTTAGCAATTAAAATAATGTAGATACATAAAGTATAGTTATATACATATATATTTAAATGTAGTGTTATGTGGCATTGTTGCTTTTCTGTCACCAGTCAGGGGAGATTTTGAGATTGTAGTATGAATCGACATGATAACAAGCTCCCTTTTTGCTAAGCCTCCATCAAGGAAAAAACAATCTCCCAAGTTATCAAAGCAGATGGTTATCTTAATCTAGAAAAATCTAAGGAGGAAAAGTCTGAGGTTTCATTTGCCGACCCATAATAGGACCCACAAATAGCAACTGCCAAATGTAAGGGAAAGCTTTTCATATAATTTCTTAAATGTTTCGTTGTGCAGTTAGTTGGTCAAGGGAAATGGGTAATGCTTTGACAAAGACTATCTGTTGTAGACTCTGGCCAGGGCAAAACCAAATACTACTCTACTAAAAGAGTATTGCAATAAAATGACTCCTAATGATTTATTGCTATAGGTCAGTGCCTTTCTCAGCCATCATCAGAGACACTTTCTCTTGAAACAGATGCGAACAAATACGGAGACCCACAGCCAGACAACACACAGAGAGTGAGAGACCTTGGAAGAATCAGCCTTAAATGAGATGTCTCCATCAAATTCCCCTCCTCAGAGCTCAGGGAACACCATGGAAGATGAGGCAGAAAGAGGTGGAAAGAATGTAAGAGCCAGGGGGAATAGAAGACACCAAGAAAGCAAGGCAACAAGGCCCTCTATATCCACAAAATAGGAACTCACAGAGACTGAGGCAGGATGCACAGGGCCTGCACAGATCTGCAACAGGTCTTCTGTGTATATAATAAGGCTTACAGATGGGGATTTTAGGGGATTCCTGAGTGTGGGAACAAGCGGGTCTCTGATTCATGTGCCCTTTCTTGCACACTTTTCTTTTTGTTTGCTTCTCTTGTCCAACTCTAACGTGTTAGTTTTTGTCCTAGCTTGTTTTATTATTTTATATTTTCTTTTATTATTATCCCTTAGAAACCTCAGAAGTTTGTTTTCTAATGAGACAGAAAGGGAATAGATCTGGGAAGGTGAGGAGGAACTGGGAGGAGTACAAGAAAGAGAAACCATATCAGGATGCATTATGTGAAAAAAAATCTATTTTCTTTTTAAAAATTCTCTCTCTCTCTCTGTCCATATATATTTCTCCCAGCTGCAGTGTCAGTTTGGTGTCTGCAAGCCCCTATTCGACCAGGTTAGTTGATTCTGTGAGTTTTCTTAGGGTTTCCTTGACTCCGCTGGCTCCTACAATCATTTATCCTCCTCTTCTGCAGGGTTCTCTAAACTCTGCCTAATGTTTGGCTGTGGATCTGCATCTCTTTTTCCATCAGTTGCTGTATGATGCCTGTCTGATGACCATTGGGCTAGACACCATCTGGTCACAGGAGATGGCCAGTTCAGGCTACGTATCTACTATTGCTAGGAGTCTAAGCTGGGGTCTTTCATGTAGATTACTGGGAGATTCCCTTTTGCCAAGTTTTTACCTGACTCTGAAATGCCCCCACCTTCCAGAAGTCTCCTTCAGTACCCCCCACTTCTGTCTTCCTACCTTATTTCTCATGTTTTCATCCCATCCCACCCAGATCTTACCAGATCTCTTCTTCATCCCCTTTCCAGGGAGATCAGGATCCCCTCCCCACCAAAGAACCCTCCTGTTACCTAGTTTCTCTTGGTCTGTGGATTGTAGAATAGTTATCCTTTATTTTACAGCTAATATCCACTTATGAGTGAGTACATACCATGTTTGTCTTTCCTGGTCTGGGTTACCTCACTCAAGATAATTTCAAGTTCCATTCATTTGCTTTCAAATTTCCTGGTATCCTTGTTTTTTTTTTTTATAACTGGGTAATATTCCATTGTGTGAATGTACCACGTTTCTCTACCCATTCCTTGGTTGGGGGACAATCTAGTTTGTTTGCAGGTTCTGGCTATTACAAACAAAGCTGCTATGAACATAGTTGAGCAAGTATCCTTGTAGTATTATTGAACATCCTTGGGTATATGCCCAAGAATGGTATAGCTGGATCTTGTGGTAGGTTGATTCCCAGTTTTGGATAAACTGCCACATTGACTTCCAAAGTGGCTGTATATGTTTGCACTCCCACCAGCAATGGAGGAGTGTTCCCCTTGTTCCACATCCTCTCCAGCATGAGCTGTTGCTTGTGTTTTTGATCTTATCCATTATGACAGAAGTATGGAATCTCAGGGTCATTTTGATTTGCATTTCCCTGATGACTAAGGATGTTGAACATCTTAAGTGTTTCTTGACTATTTGAGATTCTTCTGTTGAGAATTCTCTCTGTTTATATCTGTACTTCATTTTTTAATTGAATTATTTGGTCTGTTGATATCTAGTTTCTTGAGCTATTTATATATTTTGAAAATCAGGCCTCTGTTGGATGTGGGGTTGGTGAAAATCTTTTCCCATTTTGTAGACTGTGGGTTTTTTCCTGTTGATGGTGTCCTTTTCCTTAAACAAACTTTTCCATTTTATGAGGTCCCATTCATTAATAGTCAGTTTTAGTGCCTGTGTTATTGATGTTCTGTTTAGGAAGTTGTCTCCTGTGCCAATGCACTCAAAATTATTTCCCACTTTCTCTTCTATCAGGTTCAGTGTATCTGGATTTATGTTGAGGTCTTCTATGATCTTAGACTTGAGTTTTGTGCAGGGTGTGGTAGATATGGATTGATTTGCATTCTACATGTTGACATTCAGTTAGGCAAGCAACTTTTGTTGAAAATGCTTTCTTTTTTTCCATTTGGTTTCTTTGTCACATGCT
>LOEQ01006632.1:52353-75759 GCA_001685075.1 Bramus lutescens | reverse complement strand
CAAGACAAGCAGACCATGGCAAGGAACTCGTTGATCAAGGAAGATAAGGCAATTCAGGCCTTTTTTATCGGGCCGATTGGCAGGGATCCGTGGGGGGCCTCACTCCAAGAAGCTCTTACCCTTCACCTGACGCCAACTCCCACCATAGCGACATTCTGTCATACAGGTGCCAGCGTAGGTATGGCATGTTGGGGTACTCTACCTACCTCTATGGTATGCTTGTTGCTCTCGACAGCAATTTCTGTGTACTGATTTGTCTTTGGCATCTCCAACTACCATCTCTAGCATAGTCTTTGGAACAGAGCAAAAGCTCAGAAATAATACTTTCTGAAAATGTCAATATTCCAGGTGCTTTACCAAGTCCTCTGTTGGCATCGACTCATTTAATTTCATTACGACCCGGTGATCAAGAGTTGTCATGATTTCTATTGTGTAGATGACAGGAAGTTTCTTACATTTTCAAGGTCTTTTAGTACAGAATCAGATTGTCAATAGTATGACCCCAAAGCCTATCTTTTTAACCATGGTGCATATCTTGTATAGATTCTCAGAAATATTTATTGACTGAGTAATAATCTAATTAATCACCACCATGGTCAGTGGCAAAGTCAGCAAAACTCTACCCTGAGCCTATATTGTGCAGATATCTTCCTTTGATCTTGATCTGTGTTATGTTTTGAGAGTCAGAGGAACAGTGTAAAGAGTACAGTGGGCTACTTGATCTGCATTCTGGCTAAATCTTGCTTAGAATAGGCTATGTGACTTTAGAAAAGAAAATTTATGTATCTGGGCTTTAGTGTCTATATGTGTGAGGAGATTAGACCTGATGAAACTATTTTATAACTCTTCAGTATAATAATTTGCCTTCAAAATGTAATTAAAGCTGGTGTTTACTTGTTTATGTGTATTTGGGTATGATGTATGTGCATGTGTAGTCTAGAGGTCAATGCTAAGTGTCTTCCTCCATCACTAGGGTGGGATTCTCTTCTTTATGCTGTTGACTATGTTTTACTACCAATGGTTAATAAAAGAAGATGCTTCAGCTTAAAGAAAGGCAGAATATAGCCACATGTATGTATGTATGTATGTATAGTACATGGAGTCAGGGAGAGGGAGATGCCATGTAGCTGTTGGAGGAGAAAGATGCCAACTACCACCCGGAACCTTGCCTGTAGGCCACAACCTCACAGATTAATAGATATGTGTTTATTTAAGATGCAAGAGCTAGCTAGAAATATGCATAAGCTAATAGGCCAAACAGTGTTTAAGTTAAAACAGTTTCTATGTGATTATTTTGGGTCTGGGAGGCCGGGAAATGAATAAGCAGCCTCCATATACACATCACTTTCCATCTTATTTTGTTTTTCAGAGAGAGGCACACTGATTGACTAGACTTGCTCCAGGGTTCTACCTGCTTCCTGTCATGTCACCTCAATTTCTGGGTACAGACATACACTTCTGGGCTTAGGTTTTTATGTGCATCCTTGGGATCTGAATTAGTTCTTCATACTTGTGTGGTAAGCACAATCTACTGACTGAATCCCTTGTCTCCAAATGGATGTTTAAGGTGATTTTTCTACATTAAATAATCTAAAATTTGACTATCTACTGTCTTACTATCTTAAGACTATAGTTACTTAGCATGAAAGGTAGCAGAGATCCTCCTTAAGGATACTGTATTCTCTTGACTTCCTAATGCATGGTGCCCTCCTGTAAGTAATGATAACAGTGAGATGATATAAATATTATGGGTTAAGTTATGTCCTCCTAATGTCTTTATGTGAAGTCCTAGCATCCGCAGCCTCTAATGATATATCATCTGGGATTGGTCCTTCTATAGAGCAAATCAAGTTAAAATGAAATTTTTAGCATGGGCCCTTATCCAGTATTACTGTGTCTTCGTGAAAAAGTTTGGATATAATGACAGATACAGAGATAAGACAACATGAAGAGCTACACATAGATGGTGATCATAAAACCAAAGAGGTCTGGGGGTGATCTGTCCTTCCTAGCCCTCAGGAGGAACCAACTCTGCTGATCCCTTGAGTTTGGACTTCTAACTTCCAGAGTTGTAAAGCGGCAAAATGCCATTGTTTGAGTTACCCCACATGATAATTAGTTTTGATATCCCTTGGAAAATGATACCATACATGTAAGGCTTGACTGTCATTAGTAAGGGCTCTATAACTATTGGCATAAATTATGTAAGAATTCTTATGGTAAAAATGATGGCTTGTATGTTTTATATGAGTCATATTCTTTCTTTTCTTATATATTATAACAAAGACTAGATATGGTCACATGATTTTTATAACAATTATAGGTATTAAAGAGGAAATATCTGTTTTTATAGATGGGAAAACTGAAGCAAAAAAATGAAGAGCCTTTTCTTCACCTTCTTAGACCATTGTTTTAACATAGGCCTTTTTCCTAGATCAGCTTCTAGATTCAACTTCTTCCAGTCAGTGTTAGATGCTGTACTGTGGATATCAGTAGAACATGGAATGATATGGGGTCAGCCTTCAGATTCTACTGTTTATTGGGAAGAGAGACATATAGACCAATATAATATCACTATTGGTTATACAGCCTATGATGGCACTCCTTTCTCCTCAGTATGAAGAATCTCATACTGAGATTTGTTTCATGCTCCAATTTGACTAGATCTGAATGATAAATTTTGATTGGCATAAGATATTGGTGACTTGGTTCCTATTTATAAAAATTGATCAAAAGATAACCATATATTCCCGTATTAGTTAGAAAAGAAAAACTAAGGTGGTACCCTGAGGCCAGTCTCTGCCCATATTTACTATTGGGTCCCATGGGACATGATGGAAGTTATCTTGCTGCTAGAAGGATAAATATAACAGGCATAATGAGGATGACAGTGGGAAAAGACTGGGTGGGCCCTATGACAACACACCTACAACTCTCTGAACTTCTTAATATATGAGATAATTAAATGTCCTCTTTTCAGCCAATCACTCTTCGATACTCTGGTTTGTGTCCACCAAAGCATCCTATCTCATACAACCAGTTGAATTATTAAGAAGATAGGTGGTTATTCATACTTTGGAAGAGAACATAGGTTTTTGGAGGAGCTATTTTTAAACTTATTTTGGAATGGAAAAGAAATTTCCTTCCACCCCTGTATAACTTGGATACGGGTAAGGAAGTATCTTTAGGCAGTCAGTGTATTCTACGTAAGAGCAGGCATGAAACTAGGAGTAATGCAATTTATTGGTGCTGTCAGTTAAGTTCAGGAGAAGCATTAGAGGAGAAGCTGAACTGGTCTCCATGGTGGTTAGACCTCTGGCTTTAATTTAATGTGCTAAGAAACTGAACTTTATTCTGTGGGCTGATTATGATAGCACTTAATTTAAGTTGGAGAGGATTTGTGGTTGTAATAGTCATGTTTATGGTTTAGAAAGACCAATTACTTTGAGCACTGATTGTGTGTGTGTGTGTGTGTGTGTGTGTTCACTTCTGTGTAACCCATGAGAAGGGAAGGCAAATAAGGATTAGGTTCTGGGATGCCTTGAGAGCCAAGTTTAAAATGTTGGGAAATCACAACAAAATGATTTTGACAAAGAGAAGCATGATCAATGTCTGTTTTTCCAAGAGATATAGCATCAATTAGAAAATAATTGGTTTTAAATAGAGCTTAGGCAGATTCAAAAATGCAAGCAAACAGAGTGTTAGAGGAGAGTGCTTCAGGTTTTCATACGCATATGAACCATCCTGGGATCTTGTTAGAAAATACAGATTTTGATTCAGCAGATCTGGGGTGAGGTCCGATCCTCTGCAAGTTTAGTAGCCTTCTAGGTGATTCCAAGACTGCTCATCCTCAGGCCCTTGTTTCAGTGACAAGGAATTTTACCACTCAGAGAGATTTATTTATATGGGAAGTTTGAAGGCACACACACACACACACACATACTTATACACCACATGTGTGCATGCGTGTGCACACACATACACACAAGCTTAAAAATTTTACAATTCTTTTCAGTTCAAAAAATCCAAAAATCTCAAAAAAAATCTCAGTCTTTCAAGTCCTCAGAAAGGGTACTGCCTTCTTGATCCTTCCATCCCTTGCAGCCAGGGCACTGGCTGTATGCTCACTAAATGAGGGTATTGTTCTTTGCAGCTAATACTGTCATGGTTCTTAGAACAAGTGTCCCAACCACCACCAGGCTCACAGTTCTCTGTTACATCTGCAAGAGAATCACACTGATCTCTGTCCATGGTTGTTTGAGGTTAGTTTTTAGTATCTTCAGTGAGGGAGTTTCTACAGCATGCAGAATTCTGACAACTTTAGTATTTCTTTCTTTATACTCTGTATCATTTCATTATTTTTTATTGAATTTTACCAAACAGCCACTCTTTTATAAAGGAACTAATCAAGTGTGAGCTTCCTACACTGGACATTTATATAAATATGTATTCTGTCCGAATTCATAGATTTCAGCTTTTAAGGAGAAAAGAGATACTATTTCTTGAATTGATATGTCTGCATGGACCACATTTTTGTGTATCTTGTGCTAACTTCTACACTTTAATATCTGGCAATCTATCCTTCATTATGTTAAATGCATTTTAAGGAAGCATCCTGTGCAAATCCACAGATGACTCCCTGGCATACAAAATGGGTTCATCCCCATAAAAATGCAAATTAACGGTGTGCCAATGTAGGCCTTGAGCATTTGTATAGAAAATAAAAAGAGGCTTCTAACTGAGCCCAGAGGAGCCCTCCCCACGATGAGTTGATGAGCAGGCACAACCAAGGCGCCAGATATATTACACTTCCAGAGTATTTAACTAGAAGCTCAGGTTTTATTCAGAAAGTAGTCTGCTTGGAAAGCATCAGCGACTCATTAGGTCTTTGCAGAGCAGAGTGGCCCTTAGGTTATAGGGAGGGGCATTGGCAGTTTCCCGAATGAGAGCAGAAATTGGATCAAATTCTGAAATGATCAATGAACAAAGTAGAGTAATTATTTAAGCAGTGGCAACCAAGAGCCTCTAAATCTTTGGAATTTTTTTTTTTATTGGACTGACCTGGAGCCTGTGTGTGGAGTTGTGTTAGAGACCCTAGCTTAAGGCAGTCTTACATGGTGACAAATGGCTGCCGGAGCCGGGCTCTAGCCAGTTCCTGTCTTCTGCGGGGAATAAAAGGAGCCATTGCTTTGCATAAAGCTCATGCCAGGTGAAGCTGGCTTTGTGAGTCCTCGTCTTAGAAGGCTGGTGGGGATGATGTATGTGTTATTGCGCTTAACTCCACTCAAATTTCCAGTGGGTGAAAAGCAGCCAGACATTTTCTGCTGAAACCACTAATCACCTTCCTCAGTATGTTTCCAAAAACATTGGAGCATCCAGTAAATTACTCTTTCTGATATGCATAATCACTGTGGTTGTTTGTTTTGCTTTTTTATCTTGCCAGGGCTGGGCTTGCTAGAGAGCAGGGAGGAAAGTTCACATAAGCTTCAGGGCTTAGCGGTAGCCTGGGCTTGAGGGCCAGCCTTCTGTGCGTGATTTTAGGATTCTAGAATGCACCATGACCTTGCTGTCGAGTTGACATTTTTTTTCAAAGCAACTGTGTCCTTAATGGTTTTCTACTTGTGTTCATTATTTTTAAACTTTAAGCTCGCCCCCCCATTGTTTAAAATGAATTGTAAAGTATATCAGTGAAACATGATCTTTCACTCTGTACGCCAGGGATCTAACCAAGTCTTCACGATGCAGGGCAATTTTCAAATTAGTTTATGTTACCGTCTTCAATCTGAGCTACTTTCATGGAAAAGAATGAATAGAAATTGATAACTTTTCAGATTCTCTTTGTTTTAATCCCTTAATTTCCTCATCGGTTTTTATCTGGCAAAATGACAGAGCACTAGGTGAATTTAGAGAGAGCTATGGGCCAGAGGACAAGAAGTGTCCTTTTCCTTCTCGTAGGGTAGGGTTCTGGGGCCTCTGGTCTATACTAGGAGGTGTCTGGTTCTTATTAGATAGTGTATTAGCTTCTTGGTTCATTGCTGTGACAAAACACCTGACCAATCAGCTTAGGGGAGGGAGACTCTTATTTTCATCCATCCAATGAGCTTAGGGGAGGGAGGCTTTTCTTTTGTCTCCAAGTGTGGGAGTGTAGTCAGTCTTTCTTGGTGGGGAAATTACAAGGGCAGAAACTTGAGGTAGAAGGTCACCTTGTGTCCATAGTCAGAAAGTAGGCAATGATGACTACTTGTGTTTAATTTGCTTTCTCTTCTCATCTAAAAATCCCAGACCACGAAATGGTGCCTTCTGCATTTAACATGGGGCTTTCTACTTCAAATAACCCAGTCTAGAAACTCCCTCCTAGACATGCCCACAAATCTGTTTCCATGGTGATTTACAGCCCATCATCTTCATAACAATCAAGGCTAACCAGCCCAGAAGCCTCACTAGAACATTTGGGAAATAACAGAGACATTGCAGCCCCAAAGTAGCATGGATATTTATTTGGCTGAGGATTCACAGGACTAAGAAAGACCATTTGTACATAATGAGTATTCAGAAGGTGTGGCCTGAGATGGAGCCTCAGCAGATACTGCCAGAAGGGATGGCTCAAGGACCACCCATGCTGTCCAGATAGCTATAGCCCTCTGTACACTCCACAGGTACCTGGAAGAAAGCAGGGTACCTTGAACTGATGGCGATAAAATTTCCAACTTCCTGATGGGAAAAGAAATTATGCACAGTTATTTTAAAATAAAGAGAATTATTACTCTTGCACACATTTTTATTTTATAAACTTAGATTCATGCAAAGTGAATTAATAGTTTGTTAAAAGCTTCCTGCTGAAGGCCTATTATCTTCTTTTAAAGCTACTTCAATTCTGTATTCTCTTTTTAAAGCCTTACTATTTTTCTCCTATTTCCCTCTAATTCTCAGTCTTTATTTGAATGCTGTAATTAGATGTGTGGTGCTCATCGCGAAACAGGGAGGGAAATGAACTCTGTCCAAAAGCAAAACCGGCAACAGGAATTCTGCATTGTGTCAAATAGGATGACCCGAGAAAACCTTAGGTGTTGCTGAGACGTGGTCAACCCTGCACTCCAGGAGAACAAAAGCTGGAGTGGGCTGGCCACTTTCTCAGCAATGTGAAAGAACCCTAAACCCCACCAGTGTTTGAAGATTTGTGCAGCTAAGCTGAAGACTGTTCTCTTAGGGCAGAGGTGTTGTGGGTCACACAAAAGGACAGCTTTTAGGGGTCCTTTGCATTTTCAGCGCATGGATAAAGAGGACCCTCAGATGAAGCAGGGTAGCAGACACAGGGGCATTACCCTTCTCACATGAGTGAGGGAGTCAGGGGACGAACTAGAGAGATTTTGGGGACGTTCACAATCCTATTCAATGACATGTCTTGACCTCAAGTCCTAAATCATATTTTTAAATAAAATTTAAAAATTTTTGAAACTTTAATTTTTTTAAATACTAAGCAGTTTGGCATGTTTATTGTGTATTTTGTCTTTTAATTGTAATATAGACTTCAACAACATTCTAATTTGGTGCTAAGTAAAGATGCTTCAGACTTATTAAGTATAATGCTTTAATGTATTCATATTACCAGGTTGTGGGAAAAAATTACTTCCCTAAAAACGATAGTGATTAGAGCTAAATAAATTGCAAAACACACACACACAAAAAAATAGTTACAGTGTCCCCAGGGGTAGATGTGAAATAAATTTACTTGCTAAATTATCAGAGAAAAAATATTTTAACAGAACCAACCTTAAGACATTTCCTTACATTAATACACTGCATTATAGAAAGAGATGGACAAAATAGATATTTATGGAAATCATGTTACTTTTTTTTTGCTTAAGAGAAAAATATACCCCTTCCTACTCTTGTCAAGTAAAATAGAAGTGTGGGAGAGAGATAATGTTTGGGATGAACACCTCAGCTATGATTTTGGTCCAGATGTTTTATCTTCTATGATGCCCCTATTTAATTAGTAGTAGATTCGATCTAGTCCCAGATGTGACGCAGTGAAACAGTGATGATGGAACCATTACCCTGCATAATTGTTTTTAGCTGTTCCACTATTTTTTTTCTTCTTCTCTAATGGCCTATTGTGCATTCTTATCACAAGTAAAATTTGTGTATCTGGGAGACGCTGCAGCATACTGTGTTTGGTAATGGTTACCTTTGAGATTATTTTTCTCAAGTGATTTTAGACTTTTTGGATGTTTTATGTTAACCTGAAGTTGACAGATACAATGATTTTGGTCCTCTCTAAAGCAGACAAACAGCAACACGTGAACTGGAGAATTGCTCTGCATCAAACATTGAATTGTTGGATAGGAGTTGGTTGGGATAACTTTGAAGATGGAAGCATTTACTTCTCGGGGTTGATGAAAAGCGTGGCTTTGGATTATAACCCAATGTCCTTCAGGGTTATCTATATTGTAAATGACAGGATTTCTTTCTTTTGCCGTTCTTAATTTTAGAAATACAGTTTTGCTGTTGTTGCGGTTATGCTTGTCAATGGAGGTGGGAATTATGCTAAATATGCCTTTACAGTGGCTTCCCATTTTGCTGGTTCTGTACATGTTCCATCTGAAATGCAATAGATGCAAAGAGGGAAGTACAATCATGACTGTGTATTCTGGTGCCTCCATGTCTAGTACAGACAATAAACAGGCAGTTTCTACAGTTTGACCAGGACAAGGTGACCAGGACTCAAACTCAGCCAAGAAGGAAGGACTCAAAATTGTACAGGAGCACTAGTTCAAGACTCTGAAAAAGAACCAGAGAAATGTGTATAGTGCATTAGGGATTTAATATGTTCTTGGGGATTTGAGCTTTGCAAGCCTTTTTGAGTGAGGTGGTTCTTTTCTAATGCCAATCATTTTCAGGAAGAGAAAACTGAAGATCTTGTTTGAAGGAGCTTCATAACTCTAAGGAGACAGTGGCAACTTTACCCAGAAACAACTGCCCCAACTATCCTACAATTTCATTGGTCCAAACTAGAAGACATACAACAATCAACCATTTTTAAATTTTTACTTATTTTTAATTAAAACTTCTTGTCTTTTTGAATCCACTTAAAAACAAAGGAAATAAACATATGAAACCAAATGAGCTAAGAGAGCTTTAATTATGTTTAGAATTGAAGTTCTTTAATTATAGGATTAAAGAAATAACCTAATTTTATAATTTGAATTTTCAAGAGCAAAGGTAATTCTGACTATAGTACACCTTGCACAGAGGCATCCATTATTAAATATTGAACATTTGAGAAGTGGGAGGTGAAACCGGGTCTCTCTATCCAACACTGGCTGTCCTGAAACTCACTTTGTAGAGCAGAAATCTGCCTGTCTCTGCCTCCTGAGTGTTGAGATTCAAACAAGGCATGTGGTGCCATGCCTGGTGGCCCTAAATATTTACACTCCCTACCTTATTCACTATTAAGGGGAAATGCATCTTCTTATATATAAATATACAGTTAGAATATAGCCAGTATTGGAGAAATCAGATTACCCTTGAAAAATAGGTTATTAGGCTAAGCAATTTAAGATGCTATTTTATTTTATCATTATTGTTTTTTCCTTAATGAAGATATAAGTGTGAGAACATTGGGAGAAAGGATAAAACCACAGCTGCTGTGCGCTGACACACACAACTTCACCCCTGAAAGGACAGGGAGTCTCAGAAGCCCTGGTGGTTTCTTCCAAACACTTGGCTTGTGAGATAAAGCTACTGGCTTGCTGGGCTCCTATCCAGAAATGCCCAGGAAGAAGCCATCTTAATGTTTACTCAGGTGTTGGCACTACCAGCTATGGTTGCACGTCTTCTGAGGTCCGTTTGTCTGTCTGTCTGTGCCTTCAGTTCTTAAGTCCCTTCTATTCCAGGGCTACAACTTTGTAAGTTCTAATAGCTCTCTATTTTCTGCCACCCTCCAGACAGATCTTTTTGCTTTTAAAAGTTCTGTTCCTTCATTTTTAAGCAAACTGGGCTATCCAATCCAGTACAGTCATGATGTGATATTTGCAGGCTCTGATGGGGATGCAGTTTGTTGAAAATCTGTCAACTACAATGCTTTCCTAACATTGATATGAGGGTAAAAATGACAAAAACTTACTTTGCAGTTTGACTCCTGCCTTTGCGTTCTTGCTTTTATTTCTGTTCAGGTTGCCTTCTTCCAGTTCAGCACCGTGGTGGAGGAAAAGCAAGAACTGCCCACCATTCTTCCTGGCAATGGTTCCCAAGATTTAAGCTCATGGAAGGTAGAACTTACCAGTTATAAAATATCTCATTGTCCTAAAATACAAGTTAGTCTCATCTTTCTCCATACGAGAGATTCCCAGAGAGAGTGACAACAGCAGAGGGGTTTTGTTTCCAGGCAGGGAAGCTGGGGATGTAGCATGGCCTTTGAATTGGAACTGTTGCAAAAACTCTAGGCAATCAAATTGATAGCCTCCTGAAGGGTTTCCTTTAAATGTGCCACAAAAGACCTCCTAGGCACCAACATCAAGAAGCTTGAAGGACCAAAGCTAGTAGATTCAGTAATGTTTGCTAATCAAGACTTTTCCATGTCAACATGGCAAAAAAGGGCTAGAAGACTGGTCAACTAGAACCATCAAAGGTAATGAGATAGAAGACATATCTGTCTTCTCCAGAAAGATTTATCAACGTCAAACCATTGTTTCTTGCAGTGCTGTTTCATCTTTCCCATCTCTCATTTCTCCCTCTATCTCTTTTTTTTCTCTTCTGTGTTAGGGCTCAAATCCAGAATCTTTTATAGGTACTCTATCACTGAGTTATACCCCCAGCCTCACAAGTTCATTTCTCGCTCAAGCTATTCACCTTTTTCTTAATCAGCCCTGACTCTGCTCTGCCAGCTTCACTGCAGGGTCCGGGCTGAAGAAGCTGTGCCAATGTGGGTCATGCTGATCTCGTGACAGAGCACGAGACTGACAGTTAGAACTTCTCTTTGAAAGCAGACCCATCTAACCACTTCCGTTTCACTGTGTGAACAAGACAAGCAATGAATGATGGCATCTGTAGGATGGAGACCTAATCCTTTCACAAGGAAAGGTGAAGTTATTTAAATGTATACATTATATGCCCCTGGTCCCTAAGACTACCAATTTTTATTCTCATGCATTCTCTGTAGATACATCTATATTCCAAATTGAACTACTTACTATCTTCATTTTCCCTTCTTATGTTTTTTTCAAATTCATGGTACTCATATTTATGTGTTAAAATTTTATGTTATTTTACTATTTGGTTGAATTTACAAGCACACTGAATTGGGTATTTCTGGTGTAAGCTTACTTCTCTCTCTAGGATATTCTTGGTTGCTCTCATTTCCTGGAAGATGTCAATGACCCTGCTGCTGCCTAGACCAGGATTCTGGTGCTGATTCAGAGAGTGCAGTAGCTGGGCTGCACGTCTGTCTGCCCTCACAGCTTATTAAGTAAGCAGCATGAACATGGGCTGTGTGAGCTTCAGTCTTAGGGAATAAGACGGAGTTCATTGGTCCCTGTTGAGGTTAATGAGCTCCTAACTTCTTCATTCTTTTTGTTTTACTTTGCTTGTATTTGAAATCTTAATGATTCACGTAATACATTAAAAATTAATTTCAACTTGGAAATACTGAGATGCATAATAACTGTGCACATGTCTAAGAAACAGTTTGGCTCAGAGGGGAGAGCAGTTTAGCTCTGAGACACAGAAAATAGACATAAAGAGCAGAAAAAATATATTTGAAATGCAAAATAGGCTAATAGTTTGATTCAAGGTCAAGAAGTCTGTCTGCATCATGGATCAGAGATTTCCACATAGTGAACTTAAGAGTATTATTTGAAGTTTCTGCAAAGTCTCCTACTACTTATATTTTAATATTCAGGTTTGTCACTCATAGTTTGTATGACTTAAAACATTTTCTTTCTATTGATATGACTACCTAATTGTTGCATCAAGTAGCTGGTGAATGGTCTTAAAGGATTACGTAGAAAGCAACAATATTTACTTTTAGATGATGATGATGGTCATATTTATTCTGTTTACTCTATGCATGTGAACATATATATTCATGAGCACTATGCATATGCCTGATTTCTGTGGAGACCTGAAGAGACTCTCAGATCCCTGGAACTGGAGTTACAGATGGCTGAGCCACAATGCGGATGGTGGGGATGTCTCTCTAGTGCCCATAGTTTTATTTTCATTTAGAGAATTTAGTCTCAGTTCTACCTCTTTCGAGGCACCAGCAGTGTCCGGGAGTCTATGTTTAGTGTCAAATCTTGGAAGATCATGGTCAGAGCTGAAGTACTATACCTTTTTCCCTGTGAGTATCGCTAAGGTCCAGGCAGCTGTTTGTCTGGGATGCCACAGCCACAGGTCCCAGGTCCTTGATACATCAGGTGGCATGCTCTGCCCTCTCCTTCTAGTGTCCCATGACCACTGGGTATGGCTCTTTTCCATGTATTTGTCCCAATTCACATTCCTTTTTTCTTGTCTTTGTATCTTAGAAATGGTCTCTTTGTAGTTGAAAAGGAATCTAGACTGTTGGCATTGAAGTGGTGAAGTTCATAAGTCTATATCTTGCTAACATGCTAAGTGCATCTATGGCATCTCAAATGTACATTTTCTGTGTGCTTTTTCTATTTTTCAATAGGATCTCTGTCATTTCATAAATATTTCTGTGGTGTCTTAGATGAAACTATTTTAGAAACTGAGTATAGTGTGATTCCACACCAACACATAAACTAAACTGTGTCTTGCTGTCCTGTGAGCTCTGATGAGCAAACGTGTCAGCCTTCCAACAGAAGTTCAGTGTAAATGGAGACTGCTTGCTCATTTCCCGGCCACCAGACCTGAATAATCACACAGAAACTATATTAATTCCAACATTGTTTGGCCAATGACTCTAGCATATTCCTAGCAAGCTCTTACATCTTAAATTAACCCATTTCTGTCAATCTGTAGGCCATGAGGTTGTGGTCTACAGATAAGATTCCAGTGTGTCCTTCTCCTTTGGCAGCTACATGGCATCTCTCTGACTCCCCCTACTCTCTCTCTATATATAGCTCTGTTCAGATTTCCCACCTGGCTTTGCTCTGCTAAGTCATTGACTAAAACAGCTTTATTTATCAACCAACAAAAGCAAAACATATACAGAAGGACATCATCCCACATCAGCCTGAGTTGACACAATTTTCTTGATTCTGTCTTTCCATAGCTTACCCCTGAAGTAATAGAATTCAGGGAGCTTCCTGCTCCTTAAGTGTTTTTGTTGTTATCAGTTGTTGACAGATTGATCCCTCAATAGCTTGACTATTTGTACACTATTTCAGGTTTATAAGGTTACAGTAGGTATAAGCCTTATATTATATCTTATAATATCTCTAGATAGTATGTCTTAATAGAGTTGTCTTGGTACTATTACCTATATGTGTATGTGTGTGCATGTATGTGTGTATGGTGTGTGTGTGTCTGTGTGTGTGGTGTTGGTGTGAGCATGTGGTGTGTGTGTCTGTGTGTGGTGTTGGTGAGTGGATATGGTATATGTGGTGTGGTATGTGTGTGCTTCTGGCAGGCTGAAGTAATTAGCATATTTTTTAAAAAATGAGAGTTAGTGGTGGTGCATTTATCAGTCCCAGTACCGAGCAATAGAACCATTAGTCCAAGAGCACATTATCAGGAGCCCAGGAGGAGCAGTGACAGGGAAGTTGAAGGGCATAATGAGGTGTATGCTTCTGTGCAAAATGTGTTCGCTTGATAAGATGCTGCTCGGTGAGGCCCTGGGAATTGAAATTGGCATTGGCAAGAATTAGTTCTGTTCCACAGGCTAGTGCCTGAACAGTGTACTTTACAATCAGCAAAACATAATTCTTGCTGTGGATGGGAGACCTAGCATATCCTCCAGTCACGAATGAAGGCAACAAGCCACATTGTGGACAGCACCTGGAACTTTGTCATGATAGAAATCATATAAGTTCTTATATCTTATCACAGCTGATAGTTTAAAATATGACTTAGTCTATATATTGCTTTAAAATCACAGATGCTGATAGCCACATCTGCTACATTTTATGATATAAGGTATTATGAAAGATGCTCATCTATTACTTCAAGATGATCAGGACTTTGATACCATGCTTCGTTGCTTTCCTTTATACCATTTATTTCAAACCTTTGAAAGCATTATTTAGAGAGGAAGTCCATGGCACAGAGTAGCAGCCTCTACTTGCTTTTTTGTCCCCTTCCATTCTTCAGCACTGTCCAGGATGCTCCTTACAAAGGTATGTCTTACCTGCCTGCCTGCACTGCCCTTGACTGGCCTTTCTTCAATTCTGATTGCTCTCACAAATTTCAAGTTTGCAAGTGTGATTTAATATAGGTAAATAAACATGTGGCCCCACAGACTCAGTGTGACATAATCTCCGAGATCCAGAAGATGCTCAGTGACCAGTGCCAAATTAAAATGCAGTGAAAATATCTATTGTGCGTATTCAGCCGGAGCCATCTTTCCAGTTTAGAGCTCTGTGCAAACCCTTCTAGGCTCCTTGAGAAGGGGGAATATAGTTTGGCTAATGCTACATGTAACAATCTTGTCATTCTGGTGGCATTCCATTAATGTTTCTTCAGTTGAGTCATAAATGAGAAACCAATGCAGTTCTCAAAGAAATCAAAGATATGTGTTCATGGTTTTAAATTCTGCATTAGTAGTTAAGACGCTCTGGATGCTGCACATTTAAAATATTATTTTGGGTAATAGCAATGTCATTTTAGACCTGTATTATGCAATGAGCATCTGTGGTAAAAGCACCGGTGACCAACAGACATGACTGTGTAGCAATGTTGAACACTAGTGAGCCTATCGTAGGTACTACATGACTGTGTAGCAATGTTGAACACTAGTGAGCCTATCGTAGGTACTACATCAGTTGAAATAAAGAGTTTCCACACTAGGTCAACAGCCCTTCTGAGGCAGCTTTTCCCAAATGCCTTTCCTGAAGTCATTACAGATATTGTTCTTAGCACAGAGTGTCAGAACATTATCTTGTTGATAATGATGGGCACGATACCACTTTTGGAACTAAGGAAATGCTGTCAGATTTGAGATGACATGTATTTCATTTTCTGCATCTGTTTTAACTGTTTATTCTAACTGTGAATACACTTAAAGGATGCAAAAATAAAAAGGAAAGAACAAGAAAAGTAAAATTGGACCACAAAAGCTGATGGATCCTTAAAAGAAGCAAATGCTTTGTTGTAGTGAATTTTAAGCATAAACTCTTTTCTTTCAAAAATATATTGAAAAACGAGAAAGATCATCTTCCTGTCTCTTTTGCATAAGCTCAAGTTTCATTGTTTAGTTTCCCTGAACTTTTAAACTTCTAAATTCCTAAGAGTCTATGTATTTATTTACTATATATACTGCTTGCTGTCTGTCTCCACTTAATATCATGGGAGGTCCTTCAGGGAAGAAGTCATAATAACTTATGTATCCTGCTAAATTAAAATGATGACTGTCCCCAAAAATTAATAAATGAGTGACTGAAAAATATAAAAGAGAAAATGTTTAATATAAATGATGTTTGTAGCGGGGGAGGATGGTCAAGCTTTTCTGTAAGTTCCCTTGTGGTCAAAGATGTGATGGGAGTTTAGCATCATTTCCTGGATACTTCTGAATAATTAGAACTTCTGAGTATAAGCCATAGACTCAAGATTCTATCTAAATCTGTTTATGGTGGCTAAGGCATGAAGGGACACAGAATTTTTCACAGGTTGTTTGCGATCTGATCACAAGTGCTCAATTGTGTCACTAATGGTCTTACATAATTAGTAAAGTATTAATAATGACATCTATTTCTAGATTCCACAGGAATGAAAAGGCTAAATGAGACAGTGAGTATCTAAATCTTATGGCTTTTAAAAAACAGTAAAAATTAATTCTGAGAGTTTGGTCTTAGAATTATTGAACACTGTCTACCCACAAATCCAGCCACTGATTACTAACTATTGGTTAAATAGCAAGGCAGAATGGAAGTTTGTGAAATGGTACTGTCTTTGCCTCCTAATGGCCAGTGCTTTGAAAAAATTTCTTCGACTAGAGTACTGTACTGACTTGATTTCTTCAAATTCCAATCTGAATTTTGATTTTTCAGCTAAAAATTATATTCTTAACTGTGAGTTATTTTCTTGTTTTGAAGCAAAAGGGGGTCCCTAGAACAGTTTATGAAGGGAACATCAGACTGCCTATTGGCAGGTGAAGATATCATTTTAAAGGATGTGTGGGCTAGATAATCGTGAAGAGTGAATCAATCCAATCCATGACTATGAAAGCAGTCGCTAATTACCAGTCCTCGGGGGGAAAATGTGATCTTCTTAACTGTAGAATTATGTAAGCTTCATTTCATTTTTGGAAAAAATTATTGGTTCATAGGAAGGAGATAAAAATAAAGTATGAGTCTTTCCTCATGGTGATGAAGCAAATAGATGAGAAGCAAAGTGTTTAGACAACTGCCGTTAATTATATTCTTAATAAACCCAAGAACGTAGGGTTCAACAGCACAAAAGAATTGAATGTGGCAAACGAAAAGAATGTGTGTACTGACAAGCCCACTCTTCTTTCTGCCTGTCTGCCAGGAGTGATTAAAACACGTGAGCTAGGGGAGAGCATTCTGCCTCTGGCACAGCTGAAGCCTGAGCGGTTGAAAGGCGTCTTACAAACGTCGTGACGAGAATGAGGATGTGCTAGCAGATTTAGGGCTATTGCTAGCCTCTCGTATCCCATGATTACACTTTTACTCATTTAATCCTAAAAATAACCCCATGAAGTCAGCATGATTATATCTGCATTTCCTGTCTGAGAATGCAATGTTCTAGGCTAAAAAATTGAATTAAGCTCATTTGGTTAGTCCTCAGGACTCAGACCCAAAATTTCTGATTGCAGCTTCTGTGTGTTTTCTATGTAATAGCTGCCGCTCCCAGTTTCAAGCATCTGAGATGAAATCATTCTCTTAGCCCCCCTAAAAGAATAGCCCTGCTCCCCATAATTCATGACCATATGTGTCCCCATATTTCATTCTCATTTTTGTTTTATGTCATTTTTGCATTTAATAATTTTTCTTAAACATGTATCTACATTTAAGGATCTCAGCTCTTTTGTTTTCTTTCTTTTGGTTTCTCAGGACAATGTTTCTCTGTGTATCCCTGGCTGTCCTGGAACTCGCTCTATAGACCAAGCTGGCCTTGAACTCAGACGTTCACCTGCCTCTGACTCAGGAGTGCTGTGATTAGAGGTGTGAGCCACCACTGCCTGGTTAGCATCTTAGCTTTGCATAACCTTACTAGGAAAACTGTCAACAAGGAGTGGGGAAGAAAGTAAACACCGTAGATGAGCTAGGAACGCTCCACCAGAGTGGCTCACTTTTCTCTGAGACATATATGTTCATCATACAGAATCCTATGAGCATATAGGAATGCTGACAGTGTCAACCTGCTGTTAAGCTATCATGGCCATGGCACTGATGAAACAAGCCTCATGTCTCTAGGACTTTCCTATGTACCCGTTCTCATTCCCGATAGCTGAGTTTTTCGCTAATCTGTCCTGGCATCTTGATCAGCATTGGCCTGACATTCTTCTGTGTTGCGGCTAACAAGTTCTTAATGAGGAAATGAGCACACTAGGTGTTGTCTAACAATGCCCAGGAATATATGCCTCTTTTTATTAATTGATCTATACATTTTTCTCTGCTCCCCTTCCTTTCTCTCTCATTTCCCTTAAGCCCTCTCCCATGGTCTCCATGCTTCCAATTTACTCAGGAGATCTTGTCTTTTTCTATTTTCCATGTAGATTATTAGATCTGTGTATATCTCTCTTTTATGGTCCTTATTGTTGGCCAAAATTCTCTGGGATTGTGATTTGTAGGGTGGTTTTCTTTGCTTTATGTCTAAAATCCACGTACAAGTGAGTACATGTGATAGTTGTCTTTCTGGGTCTGGGTTACCTCACTCAATATGCTGTTTTCTAGATCCATCCATTTGCCTGCAAATTTCAAGATGTCATTATTTTTTCCTGCTGTGTAGTATTCCATTGTGGAAATGTACCACATTTTCCTTATCCAGTCTTTGGTCAAGGGACATTTAAATTATTTCCAGGTTCTGGCTATGACAAACAATGCTGCTATTAACATAGTTGAGCACCTGTCCTTGCGGTATGAATGAGCATCCTAAGGATGCTCAATATATGCATCTTAGATTAACTACTGACTGTGATATGGGACAAGGAAAGAGTTTCATGTTTTTATTCCTTTGATTGGGAAGCTTTTGCCTGAAATATGTAGGAGACCTGGCCTTGTAGTCTTCAGTTCAATGGGTTATCATATATTTATTTTCCAAAGAAATTCCTTGAGGGAATACTGTTAATAATTATACCAGAATAAGCAGGTTTTAAGAGGGACTGTCTCAGGAAAATTGGGATATCTGGTCAGCTAGTCAATAAATGACTTTAATGAATGAGTAAAAGTATTCCTTTTCACTGTCTATAATTGTAGTCTGAAATATATCCTGCAACTCTATCCTATGCCTAGATGATTCATCCATGGCCTATTGGTTGGTCTACTTTGTATTGTTCTTACAGGAGTGTAACAGAGATGAATTCAAAGTATTGTGACTGTCAACTTTACACACATACCTAACAAGGGGATTCTAGTAATAATGGAGCAGAAACCTAAAATATCATTTTGAAAAACTTTCCCTCATTGGAACCTTTGGGGGAAATTCTTCATTGACTTTGAAGAAAAGACTGGTGATCTTTGTTGAAAAGCACATTACAAGATCTATCTTCCAGATAAGCTTCTGCATCTTCAGGAGGAATGTATTTTTATAGCTTGCATATCCTTTGTGTTGTTATATAATTCAGTGATAAAAGGCAAAAGGCCAAAAATAAATGTGTAAGCCCAGCTTTATGATGTATTCAGATATGGAAATCTTCAAGCAGGAGGACCACAATGATCTACCATTCTATGGCTGGAAGCTGGGATAGAACTGCATATTTATGCAAATAAAAAGATATTAACTTTGGAAGAAAAGTTATGTGACGAATCCCTTCTGGGGTTCGGAGTTAGTTGAAGTCAAATGCCTTTCAGATGCTACAAATGCTGCTTATATGATAGGAGAAAAACTGAGTTCAGGAGAGTTCCATCCCCCAGCTGTGAACCACCGCACAACCCCTGACAATGTGTGCAACACATTTATCTTTTTGACGTCCTGCAACTGTCTGAGAATTGAGCACTGCTTAAAAGTCAAGGTTTTGCCAAAGATAAACACAGCATTTTTACTGAGACCAGAGTCCTTGGCTTTGCATAGCTTGCAGTGTTTTTACAATTTGGTACTTTTATATTATTTTAACTCATATTATATCAACAGCATATGTCTCAGTGTGTGTAAATACACTTTTTTTTGTATATTATGGCTGCGTTATTCTAAGGCATTTGGATATTTTGGAAATCCTTTCTCTTTCTAAAATTAAAATCCAAATGCATAGTTGGTCCTTATGCACTTTTGCATTCATTATCATTATAAAGTTATTTAAAAAGTATATGATAATAGGCTTTGAGACAGGCTGAATCTTTGCTAATGTACAATTGAGAGTGGACACATAATAGCTTAGAATTGTAAAAGAGTTTAATCATTAGAGGTTATTATTAAATATATAATTTTGTTCAGGTTCTTAATGCATTTTAATGATGCAAAGAAAAGTAAGTTATTAATATCTAAATCCAATTATTAAAATTAGGCCTTTCTTTATATTTAATAACATACAGTCTAAGACTATGGAAAATAGTGACAAAATGACAAACACACATGTATCTTGAAAGATAGGAAAAATAGAAAATATCATATTCTAAGGAGTAACAATGAATTAAAAATTTAAAATGTCCTTATCAGTAGCTTTTCTGGGGAGTGGGAAAGAGACAGGTATGGTCCATGTTTAGAAATACTTCCCAGTATACCAAAGAAAGCAGAAGATTTGTGAGTGGAAGGTAGGAAAGTTTTCTGTTGATGAATGATAGCATTATTGAAGAAGAGTATCTTCAAGGGTGCTTTTAAGATATACTATCAAGTGAAATAACAACAACAAGAACAAAACTCACATGACAGAGATAGAAAAGGTGACAAAGTCTTTGGAGACAACAAAGTAAGTAAACAACAGCCTTGAAAAGGAAGTTTGGCGTGTTCCTCTGCAGAACCCTAAAAAAACTAAAACGTAGTTACATTCAGATACTCCTATAGAAAAGCCTGGTATTCCTGCAAACATTTTCTAAGTAGATATCACCTTAAAATTAAGTAGAATGTTTTATATAAATAAAGAAATTATGTGTATGTATAGTAATTAGCTCTTTTTGGTCCCATTTAGCAGTGACAGACACTTTGACACTTTTTGGCACTCTGAAGAATGACACATAAATCTTTCTTTGACTGTAAAAGAAGAATTTTTTCTTTTTGAGTGCAGCAATAACAGGGAACCATGATGATAAGTTCATTTGTTCCAAAAATAATATTATATCTTTAAAATATTCTCTTTGCTCAGGTGAGAAAAGTAAACCTTAAAGAAGTTAGGTAACTAGTTCAGAATTAAACAGTTAGTAGGTGGGGAAACTTGGATTCAAATCTAAGAATTCTGTTTCTAAACATGATAGTTTTAGCTAATTATTATACTCTTGAAGATAATTGTCTCAAAGAATGGCATTTCTATTGGGTCTAATATAGTTTCTTTGACTATTGTAGCATCCACATATATGTTATAACAAAAGAATAAATCCTTCCCCCCAGAAGATTAAAACTAATGTGCTAGGGACTAGAGAGATGGTTTTGTGATTAAAGACACTGTCTGCTCTTCTTGAAGACCCAGGTTTGATTCCCAGCATCCACATGGTAGCTCATACTGTCACTCCAGTCCCAGGAGATCAAATGTTTTCCTTTGGCTTCCTTAGGCAGCAGGCATACATGTAGTGCACAGCCATATGTGCAAAACACCTATACACATAAAATGCATACAGTAGAAAATAGAAGTAATGTCTTATCTTTTGGAAGGGAGACTATAGCAAGGAGCCACCATTTAGGATTTTTATTTTAGAAATTATCTAGGGAAGGAAAATGTCATTTCTAAACAGAGTAACAGGGTGTTAAGGTTTGCATTGAATTATTTATAAATCTTAGTTTATTGTGTCATAGGAGAATTAAATCAACAAATCTATTTTTGACTTTTTATGTATAGTCACAGACAATGCATACATTCGATAGAGAAATTTTCAGCTGTGTGTTAAAAAGGTGAATGCTATGTTCAAGTTTGATATGTCTATCTGTTGTGTGCTTGCAAAATGGAAAAAAGTGGTCATTATTTCCGTTTTGCTATTTATTGTTACAATGTAAGTCTTAGAAGAAGGCTTTGAAAGTTCAAGGGCTTGCATTTCCATTATTGCATATCATTGAGGAGTGATATTTGGATAACGCAATTCAGGGTCATGCAGCACAGTAGTGAAGGTCAGCCATTATCCCTCTCTCACTATCAGAAGCCTCCACTGAAAGCTGTAGGGTTGTGGAGAGTCCAGATTATAAATTATATCCATTTAATCTTTTTCCATGAATCTCTAAAGCAGCTTATGTGAACAGCTGATAACTCATGGCTCCTTGTTTATGACAACTATTATATTAAGGGTGGAGTGTGTCTGGATTTAATCTATTGTTGACATTTTTGTAAAAAATAACCTTGTCATCTTCCTAGGGGAACATTCCCATATATTGCCTCCAACCTCCTTTGTCTTATGACGCACACTCACATTTTTATATAGCCTCATAGACAGTATACCACTACCCTGGGTTTCTTTGTTTTATGCATTTAGTTTTTTTTTTTAAAGCCTAGCATATTCATCCTGATTTTAAAATTGTATTTGTATACCTTTTTAAAAGAAAACAAGAATAAATTTATTAATGTTTATTCTGAAGATATACCTGTGTTTGCCATATTTATCAGTATTGCAATGGCAGTTTTGAGCAGGTGAGGATAAAACTAACTTATAATTGCCTGACACACCCAAGGTAATAAACCCAGAGTGATAAATCCACGTGTCCTTCCATCATACATGGAAGGGGAAGTGTGAGTGAGTTATTTCACAATACTGTACACAGTGCAATTCTTTTATTCTGACTTGTTCTATCTGGAATAAAATTCCAATGTCTTATTTTGTTTTGTTTTTGTCTTATTTATTCATTGATAATTGCATCCATGGGAACCTGCTAAATTCTAAATGCTTAGTATTCTTCATATGGATATGATTTTAGGGCTGTCCACTTGGGGTTGAATCACCTATCAGAGGCTGTGTCCCTAGAACAGATTAATTCTCCCTTTCTCAGAACACATCAATTGCCCGCAGCTCTTCATCTAGGTTTAAGGATTATGATAGTTCCCCCATCCATATTGATATGTTGATTCATGTTGTCATTTTCAGGTCTTGTTTAGGCAACCAAATTGTTGAGATTTCATGGCTGCAACTTTCCTATCATGTATAGAACATGCTTTCTTGTAGCGTATGTCCCAGTCCTCTGACTCTCACAGGCTTTCTTCCCACAATATTTTTTTCCCCACAATATATTTTTCACAATGTTTTCTAAGCCTTAGTTGCAGGGGCTGTGTTGTAAGTATATTAGTTGGGGTTGGGTACCTCCTGGGCAGTTGTCTTACGAATTTTGACCAGTTGCATCTTTCTATCAGGGTCTCTTTCTACTGCAAAAGAAGGTGTCCTTATAGAAGGTTGAGAGCTACGCTTATCTGTGATTATAAGGATAAGCATTGAGAATGTGGTTAGAAATTATACTTGTATAAGAAAGTAGTGGTAACAAGTTCTCCTCTATGGTTCTTGGCATCTCCAGTCATGAGTAGTGGGCTAGGTTTAGAATGCCAAGCATGAATTCCTTCCTAGTGAGTGTCCTCATTGAGAACAGGAGAATTCTGGGACTATTCTGCAGTCTGCAGTCGTGACCCAGCCACAGAGGAAGCAAGATGTGACTGCCTCGCCGAAAAAGCCACATGGCTAACTCAGACAAGAATTATGGGCTAATGTAAGTTAAAAGAATTTGTAAATAAGAAGCCTGAGCTACTGGACCAATTGGTTTATAACAAAAAAAGATATAAATACCACTATTGTCCAGGAATTATGCTGGAAGTTGACAAGAAGGACCTCATAAACATAAAAATCTACTCTATAACGAAAGAAACAACCAAGTGAGGGGAAAATTTGAGGGAGAACTCTTACAATCATCTGATAGAAGAACTCAAAGGGCAGAATCAAGATAATAAGTGAACCAATTAAAAAATGGGCTTTGGAAAACAAAGGACATTGA
>LOEQ01006632.1:34119-51725 GCA_001685075.1 Bramus lutescens | reverse complement strand
AATGGGAGGAGGGGAGGAGGTGGTAATTTTTAATAAATAAATAAATTTAAAAAATGGGCTATGGATACGAACCAAGAGTTCTCAATAAAATAAATAAAAATGGTAGAAATACCTCAAAAAGCATTGAACAACTTTAGCAGTTATAATGCAAATTAAAACTACTTTGAGATTCCATCTTGCCCCAGACAGAATGGCTAAGATCAGCAAAATGATGGCAAATGCTGGTGAGATGGTGGGGAAGGGGTGCTGGTCAGCTTGAAAATTTCAGAAGACTCCAGAGCAGTCAGCATGAAGAATCCTAAAAAAAAATGTAAAAATACATTCACTGCATGAGTCAGACATTCTACTCCTTGGCGTGTGCCCAAAGGACTTGGCAGCCTACTCCACAGTATTTGAAGTACATACTTGCTCAGCCGTTTTCATCATCATTCTATTCATGATAGGCAGGAAATGGAAACCATCTTAGTGTTCTTTACCTGATAAACGGCTATACAGATACATAATGGAATATTATGCAGTACAAGTTCTCTCATAATTTTAGGTCCCCGTTCTGAACCTTTAGATGTGAGGATATAACCAAGAGTAGCTGAATACATCAGGAAAGTAAAAAGCAAACATTGAAGGGGGGCTGGGGACCTCTAGAGAAAGGGATAGCAGGGCACATGGGCTGTGCAGTGTGCACATGTTACATGTGAATGTTATGCTTTTGCAAAAAGAGCTTAAGCATATTTGCTAACCTTGGACTTAGCTGTTCAAGAGGTTCTTGGAACCAGTCACCCACAAATACTGAAGGATGACTATGATTGGTTATAGTGTCCACAGAAAACTTAAATTTATGTTGGTGTGTATTTGGAAATAGAATTCTTTTGGAAACAGAGTACACTTCAAGCCTATTTGTGTCTAGCAATTCTATGTGAAATAATCACAGACTAAGATCTCTTTTGCTCATGGTTCTTAAACCTGTCAAATCTCCTATTTGTTTCTTAGTCTCTGTGCTCAGTCTGACTTTCTTTTTGAAAATTTAATGTTGGCTATTCTGAAGTCATCTGAAGGGATAAGCTAAATCTTACTTTTGTAGCTGGGCTTATTCTGGTGACAGTCTGATTTCTAAGTATTTGATGAGAAATACAAAAGCATTCATTTTCTCTAATGCTACAAACTCCAATGTTTCTTATTTCTTATTTAGCTTTGATTATAGCTGGCAGGTAGAGAGCTCCTAGCAGATTCCCCTCTCCAGTTGATATGTTTGTCTACTGGAAAATTTTTGCTTGAGCTCAGATTTTTCATGATTTATAAAAGCAGCAAAAGCAGGCTTGGCATGATACAATCTGAATCTTTCTCAGTCATACCTTTAGAAGTGTAGACTCAGCTGTATGTAATCTGGCTTTCATAGTATGAAAAGCTGAGCAAACTCTCAGCCACTGCCTGTGTGTGTGTGTGTGTGTATGTATGTATGTGTGTTGTATGTTATGTATTATGTATGTTGTATATGTGTTTGTTGTGTATGCATGTGTGTGTGCCTGCATACATATGTGTGTATTGTGTTGTTTGTATGTATTTATGAGTGTGTGATGTATGTGAATTTATGTGCGGTAGTTGCATGTGTGAGTTTGTGTATGGTATGGTGTGTGTACATGTGTGTGATGGTGCGTCTGTACATATATGTGTATCTATTTGTGTGTATGTGGCATATGCGTGTATGTGTGCATATATGCATAAGTGTTTGTAATACATAAATGAGTGTGTATGTATATATGTGTGTGTGGTATGCATGCTTATGTGTCTGTGTGTGCATTTATGCATGTGTGTACAGACATGCGTGTGTGTGTGCATATTAAACACATTTCTTATTATCACTTGGCTCCAGTCATTGCCATATCCTGCTTGGAAGGAAGGGCTAGGTGTAGACAGTTATCTAGAACAAGTGTCTTCAAGAAAGTTGTGAGAGAGAGAAAGAAAATGTGGATTTGGGTAGATCAGGAGAAGCTGAGTGGGGTTGGGAGAGGGAAAACCATAATCAGAATATGTTGCATGAAAAAATCTATTTTTAATGACAAAGGGAAAGTTATACACACAATTTTCAATTCCAACTATTGGTTCACATTTGAGTAACACCCAGATGCCTGCTGTAGGATCTGTTGTAGGTGGACGCTCATAGGTCTCCCTGTGGTCAGGGCTTCTGTTGGAGCATAGGAACCATGACATCTAGAGAATGATACTCAGCTATCCTTGCTCCTTTTTCTCCATAGCTCATTTGACAACCCAAACAAGACAAAGGCAGAAAAGAAAATACCTGAAAAAGAAGCAAAACCAAACAACATTCCTCTTGAAATACTGCGGTCATGCAGTATGTGAGAACTCTACCTTTGTAGCTTAGAACATAGTTCAGTGTTGGAAAAGCAAGGGCTCTCTTTAAAGTTCCATTTGCTGCAGTTATTTCTTTTTGGCAATTTTGTTTTCTTGAAAGCAATGTTTATGTATGATGTATCTTTAAACTCTCACAAAACCTGGGTGTATAAATTAATATTTAATCAATGAAAGTGTATTGTAAGCAGTTTTGTGGCTTTGGATATTACAAAATTATAAAGAAATAACTGGTTTCACAAGCGACGTGTGTACTTATTTTCCTTACTGAATGTAGCAGAGCTTCCTTGGGAGACCTAAGTTTTCATGTATGCAGACTGTGTGTTAAATGTATGATGAAAAAGACATTAATTATAACATCAAACTGTTGCATACTTGCAAATATAAGCATTTTACATACACAGGCTTCTACTTGCTTTGGTATAATGAAAATTCACAAATAAATGGCTGTTTGGATTATGATCTAAGCACATTTCTAAGCATTTGTTAAATCTTTGAGTGACACATTGGATGACATAGTGCAAATTGGCTGCCTATTTCTCATACCTAATGACGGTTAATAGTTCAGAAAACAAGCTCAGAATTCACACTCTTGTAATGGGGATGTGCCACTGTCAAATCACTTAGATATAATTATGATTTTGAAATAATAATGACTAAGTGTGTGTAATTAACAAAACTGAACTTTGAGTGAAAAGAAAATGAGAAAATGTATTTGACTATTAAAAGTGAAATGCAAGATCCAACTAATTTTTATTTGGTTATACTTAAGACATACAGCATGATGTTTCGACATGCTTATATGTGGTAAAATGGTCATTATAGTGAAGAAAACCCACTCATCTATCATCTTGCTGTCATTCTTCAGCTTTCTGGTAAGAATATCTAAGGTATTCTTAGTAAATTTCCACCCTACAGTATTATAACAATAGTCTCCATGGAGCGCTTTAGATCTCTAGACATCCTGCACATGTGTAGCCATGTTACTTTGGTCATCCATCTTTCTATTTCCATCTCCCACTCTTAGATTTCATCCTTGGTGGCTTCCCATGTCTAGAGAACTAAGACTGATAAGAGGCAGAAAACAAAAACAAAAACAAAACCCACTTGCACTAAGAATGCAGTGAATTAATTCTTACTGAGACTAAGACCACTTTTTTTGAGGTAGCGTGTCTATTTTACATTTTATGAAGCTACAAGGAAGTACTGAAAATTTGTTAGGCTTTATACTGCCCATGTTAGCACAGCATGTTGTCGTTCATGTCAAATTTTATCATACAAGTCTATGAATTTATTTTGGATATGAGGAAAAGGGGACAGATCTAAGGTCAGGATAACCATGTACACTCCAGCCTTGATTTGAAGGTTAACAAGATCATACATGACTTGTTCCTTGAGGAGAAGTAGGGCAAGTGTAGATGAAGTTAGTTTAAAAATATTGTTTTTATAGATTAGTTATTTGAATTTTGTTATTGTTGAACTTCAGCCTGAGTCTGTGACGTCTACCCTCTTTTTTTCTCACTATTGCTTTACACTTGAATGGCATTTTTGATTTCTTGTTGTCAACTTAAGTATCTGTCTCTTGACTGTTTTGTTCATTCTATCCTCTTAGAAATATAGCATCATTTTGAATGATGTAACCCACCCAGATCCAGAAAGACAATTATCACATGTACTCACTCATAAGTGTTTTTTAAACATGAAGCAAAAAAAAAACACAATCCCAGAGAACTTAGACAACAATGAGGACCCTACAAGACACTTACATAGATCTAATCTACTTGGGAAGTAGAAAAAAACAAGATCTCCTGAGTAAATTGGGAAAATGGGGACCTTGGGGGAGGGTTGAAGGGAAGGGGAGAGGCAAGGAGGGGAGTAGAGAAAAATGGAGAGTTCAATAAAAATCAATAAAAAAGAAAAAAGAAAATGTGATAGAATGTACTTGATACATATTAAGTGACTCATCATATGTTAAACACTTTTTGCTAATTTAGTAACTCACAAAGTTAGAGGTGGAAAGAGAGGCATTGCAACAGACACTAATGAAATTCAGAGAAACATTAAGACATAGTTTGAACTGTCAAAGTAATGGATACACTTTTAGATACTTAAAAAGTTAACTAGCGTTTTATTACTGTGATGAAACACCGTGACCAAAAAGCACATTGGGGAAGAAAGGGTTTATCTGGTTTATACTTCCACATCACTGTTAATCATTGAAGGAAATCAGAACAGTCATTCAAACAGGGCAGGAACCTGGAGGCTGCAGAAACCATGGAGGAGCGCTGTTTTCTGGCTCATTCTCTATGGCTTGCTCAGTCTACTTTCTCATAGACCACCAAGCCAGGGATAGCCCTACCCGCAATGGACTGCACTCTTTCCCCATCAATCACTAATTAAGAAAATGGCCTAACATTGGATTGTGTGGTATCATTTTCCCAGCTGAGGTTCCCTCCTTTCAGATAACTTTAGCTTGTGTCGAGTTGACATAAAACTATCCAGCATATGACCTAACAAAATTAAGCAAATAGAACATAAACAGCTTAACTGGATCTGTAGCAATCAATGGAATTGAAATTGTAAATCTTCTTACTGAAAATGTCCAAGCCCCAATGGATTTACTGCAGATTCCTTCCTGATCTTTAAAGAAGACCTAACATAATGTCCTTCAAATTATCCAGTAAAACAGACAGGAAAGAGTACTACCCAGATTATTTTACAAAACCAGTATTATTTTGATGTCAAAACTGAACAAGGACTAAACAAAGACAGGGAACTATAGGCCAGCCTTCCTTATGAACATCCATGCAAAAAGATTCAATAAGAAATTTGCAAATAGGCTGGAAAGGCGGCTCAGTCACTAAGAGCACTTGATAGTCTTGAACAGGACTTGGGTTTGGTTCTCAACACCCAGCTCAGGTGGCTACCAATCACTTGTAACTCTAGTGCCAGAGGACCCAACACTTATCCAGTTTCTGTGGGTACCAGATGCACATATGGTGCATCTACATAGATGCAGATACTCATGTATACATACAAAATAAAAATAAATCTTTAAAATTGCAAACTAAATTCCATAACACATTTAATAAATTATTGGCCTCAATCAAGTTGACTCATTTCAGATATGTAAACATAGTTTAATGTACATAAATCAATAAATACAATACATCAAGAGAATCCAGGACAGGAATCACATGATCACCTTGGTGGATGTACAAAAGTCCTTCGAAAAAGTCAACTATTCCTTCATGATGAAAGTCCTAAAGAAATTACGAAGAGAAGAGGCATCTATGCCAAAGACATATCTAACATGATATTAAATAGGGAAAACAAAAATATTTTGCTAAAACTAGAATGTGACAAAGGTGACCACTTTCCCCATGTATATTCAATATAGTTCTTAAAGTTTTAGCTACAACAATAAGGGAAAGATAGATAAAAGAGATGCAAATAGAAAACGAAGAGACCAAATTACCCTTATTTTTTCATGGCATGAGCCTATATATGAAATCCCAAAGTCTTAATCAGAAAACTCTTAAATTTGATAGGCACTAAAAAAAAGAAGCATAATAGAAAATCAACATACAAATCAGTAGCTTTTTGTATACATGCATAATGAACATGCTGAGAAAGAAAACTGGAAAATAACCCCATTCATAATATCTTGAAGAAAACCCCAGAAATAAACCTAACCAAAGAAATGAAAGACATTTACAATGAGAATTTTAAAGCAATAAAGAAAGGAACTGAAGAAGGTATTAGAAAATGGAAAGATCTCCCATGCTTCTGTGCCACAGAGTCAATGTCATGAAAACGTCTGACAGGTTTCTATTATCGTGATAGACACCATGACCAAAAGCAGCTTGGGGAGGAAAGGGTCCATTTGGTTTCCTAGTTATAGTCCATCATCAGAAGTCAAGGCAGGAATTCAGGGCAGGAACAGAGTGGGGCCTTGGAGAAACACTGCTTACTAGTTTGCTTCCCATGGCTTTCCAGGGCTGCCATTCCCCAGACCAGCCTCCCATACAAGTCATTTACCAAGAAAACGTCTCACAGGCTTTCCTAGGCTCAGTTTGATGGAGACATTTACCACTGGAAGCTTCCCCTTCCAAATGACTCTAGCTTCGGTCAGGTTAACAACCGCAACCAAAATCTAACCAGGATAATGGCTCTCCTATGCAAAGAGATCTATAGATATGATGCAATCCTCATCAAAAGTCCATTGACCCAGACATAGAAAAAAAATCCTAAATTCATATGGAAGCACAGAACCCCCCAAACCAGAGGAATTCTAAGCAAAAATAGGAGAATCACATCACCCAATACCATGTTATGTAGACAGTGACAAAAGCAACATGGGATTGTCATGAGAGCAGGGATGTAGGTTAGAGGAATGAAGTCATGAGCCAGGAGTAAACCCCAAAAGCGGTATCAAAACGTACCTTGGGGGGGGAACCAACTGAATTTCTATATGTAGCAGAGTGAAACTAGATCCCTATATCTCCTCCCAATAAAAAAATCAAATAGAATGTATCAAAGAGCTTAATGTAAGACCCAAACTCTGATACTATTTGGAGAAAATATAGAAAAACACTTCAAGATAAAGGCAAGGAAAGGACTTTTGGGAAGAACTCCGACAGGTCAGGAGGAAAAGTCAAGAACTCACAAATGGGATAGCATGAAATTAAAAAGCCTCTGTCCTTTAAAGAAAGCTTTAACCGAGTAAAGGAGCAGCCTAGAGAAGGAGAGAAAAGTCTTCAGTAGCTACACAATGCCAAGGGGTTAATAGCTAACATACAGAAGAGCTCAAAGCACTACAACAGTAAAATCAAATAATACTGCCAATAAATGGGCAATTAATTAAACCCTCCTAAGAAGGTGATAAATGGCTAAATAATGAAAAAAATTGTACTATGCTCTCATTCATCTGGAAAATGCAAATTAAAATATCACTGAGATTTTGTCTCACCCTTGTCTTTCAAGGTCACCTATGTGATGACAACAGTGGAGCATTGTCTTTCCACGGACCAGCTGCCCCAGCCTGGCCTTTCCCCTGATGATGCAGTAGGAGACCCCCATCTTGAGACTCAGGGCAGGCAGGAAGATCAGCAGCTCAATGGAGCCCATGTCAAGGGCAATCACCGTCAGGTGAGCCTTCTTGTTCTCCACCAAGGTGGGGACTGTATTGACCCCTGCTCGAAGGACAGGTGGTCTCCTTTGCCTGCTGCTTTCTTCTCAGGACAGGCCAGGGGCATTTGCCTCTTCTACTTTGTCTCTGGCCTGTCCTTGTTGGCAAGCGCAAGTGGCTGGGTAGCTGTTTGCCGGTCCAGGGCTGGGGTGAACTGGTTAATGGCAGGAGGTACTTTCAGCCACGTATAGAGGATGGCACTCTGCTGCTGCAGCTCAATGAGGCAGGGCCGTTTGACAAACCCTGTGATATCTCCTTTGGGCTGGGTGTACCGCCCAATGCCGGAATTCTGAGGCCTTTTCTCAAACAGAAGATTCGCCATCCTTTTGACCTCCTGTTTCCTCACGATGGTGAGCACTGAGGTCAACTTCTTCCCTTTAGCTGTTTCCTTTCAGCGTCTTGCTCTGGCTGGAGGAGAGACCCATGTTTAGTTTGTTAATCCTCCCTAACTGGGGTGCTTTTTACCAGCCGCTCACCTCTCCCAGACAGGGTGGTCTCACCCATTTTTACTCTTTCCATTTCCCTCTCCCCCTGCTTTGGCTCCTGGGTGACACAGACCTCTCCGAGCTTCTCTTGTCCCCTTAGCAATTCCTCTTAGACTTCAATCCAGAGCTAAAAATGTTCAGAGGGGGAAAAGCTTTCGGAAAGAAATACTAGAAATTTTGGTTAAAGTCAGCACTTTGGTACTTTCCTCCTTATCCTTCTAAAGGAGAAGGATGGTTTTCTTCTAGCCTACCGGGATCCCTTTTACTCCAAAATGTAAGATAAGAGAAAAGTGGGGATGTTTTCTATTTCACATTGTTTTCTTAGGCACCCTGAAGTCAGCAGCACTTTAGAAGTGTAGGGGGACATGGACACAGCCTGCTTGAGAGCTGGGACTGCCATCCTTGGTAGAACCACATGATTGTGTGGACAGTCATGGAGGAATTGACAAGTAAAATGTAAATCTTTACTTTTCATTTTTGTACTGTGAGAATTCTCATAGGAGTAGAAAGCTACTCAAAAATCTCTTCTAGGTGTGGAGTTTTACAAGGTGAAAGATATCTCATTCTGTTTATGCCATTTAATAATCTCTAGATAAGGGGCCAGTAATAGATTCAAAGATGGGTTATGTGGATAAAAATACAAGTATTCTATATCAGAATTAAAAATCCTGGGTTGGTCATAAGTGATATCTCTACTTAAAGTCGACCTTACTTCTTGGTGGTCCCTGTGACCTTTCTGTCTAAAAGCTGTTCTATCTGTAACTTTCTGCCTATAATGCGATCGATCTACAAAAGTGGTGGCAAATTTGTGAGACTGGTAATTATGTGCTTTTACCCACTGCTGTTAGGATGTTGAGCATGGAGATTGCTCTTAGCTCCTGACCTATTCTGGATTTGATGTTATTTCTGGATCATCATTGTTATATTCTTCAGCCTACATTTTGTCCCTTTCATTACTCAGAAGCAATGGATAAAAACCTATTACCAATATGTATGTGTCAAAGTTCTTTAGAGGAATAGAGCACTCTGTGTGTGTGTGTCTCTCTCTCTCTCTCTCTCTCTCTCTCTCTCTCTCTGCAGTGTGTGTGTATGTGTGTGTGTTTGTGTGTGTAAAGATTCACTTGCATAATATGGTCTGAGTAGTTCAATAAAGGCTGTCTGCATGCCAGGGAGCCTGGTAACCCCATTATTAGCTGCTCAGTTCATATGGCTCAATGGCCAGAGTCTGACTTTAAAAGTCTGTAAGACTGCTGAGAAAAAGCAGATCTTAGTTCCACATTGGAAGGCGGAAGAAGAATGGCAGCTGCAGCAGTGACACTTGATGGTGCCACACACCAGCGAGCAATGGACGTGGGCAACAAGCAAAGCTGCTTTTTCCTGAGATCTGAGGGGTTTGGCCTTCTGTGAGAATGGGTTGCTCACCATGGCGGTGGTTCTCTTCCCTCACCACAGTCACTGCTTCCTGGAAATGTCCTTACCAGACCCACTAGGAGATGTGCCTTAGGTTCTAGACCTAGTGTGAGATGAAGAATCAACACAACCCATTATAGCTTTGTTCTCTTTCTCTTCCCTTATGGTAGTGTTTCCCAGATTGTGGTAGTGGAGTCGTGTTAAAAACTCAGCTTTCGGACTCTACCCTGGAAATCCTGAATCAGATTAGCAAGGAGAGTCCTATTGATGTGTGGGAGATACCCAGTTCTAATATTCATCTGATTACAGGAAAGAATCCTTGAGAGCTAAGGCACCTTATATGCTTATATACTTTTTTAAATTTTCAGGCATGGTCATCTCTTTACGCGCTCCCTTCTAACCCTCTGTCTCCTTCTCTTCTTCAGAATGTGAGCTGGAACCAGAGGGGGGAAAAAGGTGCAGAAGGGGAGATATCACTCACTTAATTTTACTGTCACTTGTGGGTTAGATGTTTGTTTTGTTTTCTTCCTGTTTATTTAAAACAGAAGTTTTTCTAATTCAATGTATCTTGATTACAGTTTTCACTCCCTCTGCTCCTGCCAATGCCTCCCCATCTCCCTTCCCAACTGGATCTACTCCCTTTCTGTCTCTCATTAGAAAAGAACAGGCTTCTAAGTGATAACAGCAAAACCTAACAAAATAAAGTATAGTAAGATAAAACAAAGAGCATCACATGGAAGTTGGACAAAGAGAAAAAGCCTTCAAGAGAAGTCACAAGAACTGGAGACCCACTTGTTCACACACTCAGGAGTTCTATAAAAACGATGAACTGAAAGCTATAATGTTTAGGCAGAGGACTTGGTGCAGACCTATGCAGGTCCCATGTTTGCCGCTTCAGTATCTGTGAGTTCATATGAGCTTTTCTCAGTTGATTTAAAAGTCTTCAAACAATGGGCAAGATAGAGTCCCAACTAGCCACCTCTTGTCACCAAACAAAGCCTATAGTATTGATACTGGATTACATTGAATTGAGTTGTTAGCCAAATGGGTCCCGTGGAAATCCCCAAACAACCCACGTTGTTGCCAAGACTTTATATTGCTTTCCACACACTGGCAGCAAGGCCCCATTGCTGAAGACAACACCCACTGAACGTGGAAAGATCAAGCTGATGCTCACATCAACTCTTCACCTTTATGTTCTAATGTCTTTGGTATGGGAAGGTACTCTAAAGGCTGCCGAAAGAGAAACAGAAACACCATCCCAACCATAGTCCCTTTGATCTACAGTTCTGTCCCACTTGCAAAATTGTTAGCACAATGGTGGCACAAAACTTGTGGGTGTGACTACCCAATGTCTTCTTTGATTTAAGGCCCACTCCATGAGATGAAGCACATACCCTAAAATGATTGGGTGACCAAGAACCCAAGAAAAGATATCCCAAAGACATAGAGTTAAAAAAAATATACTGTTCTTAAAAAAATGCAGTAGTGATAAATGATTCCTAATGATATTCTTTTATACTCATAGATCAGCACCTTATTCAGCCATCATCAGAGGACCTACCTTCTACAACAGATGGGAAAACACCACAGAGACCCACAGCCAGATATTCCATACACAGAGAAAAACCGTGGGATAGTCAGCTCTAAAAGGGATATCTCCATCTATTTCTTCCCCTCAGAGGTCAGGGTACCCTGCACAAGAGGAAGGGGGAAGAGTATAGGAGTCAGAGGAGATAGAGGACACCAGGAGAACAAGGCCCTCTAAGTCACTTGTGGTTTTTGATCTCCTTGGTGTGGCAGTTACTCATATACTGGCTCTTTTGTGTGAAGCACGAGGCAGAGGAAGATCAATTTTGATCCTTTGCCAGATTCTTCACTGGAATCTTTGATAGAACTTGTGGGGGAAAGAGCAGCTTAGATTTTTGCTACACTGAAAAGAAGCAGCTTGGTGTGAATGGTCACTGTCCCCTAAAATATTCTCTCAAGTCCCCTGTGTCCCTACTTGAGTTGAATTTAGAGGACACATGACAAAGGGAGGTGATCCTAGCATTCTCCTTGGACTACATAGTTAAAATGTTATTTCTGATTTGGACTTGGCCGTAGTCACAAGGCCTCAGCAAAGCTCTACTTAACATTGCATTTCGTGAAGAACCTTTTTCTATTGTTGATTTCAAAGAGTTACTTTTATATAGAACAATCCTTTTCAAATAATTTTTCAAGGTTGACTGGAATGACTATTTCTCAAAAAATTGAGTAATTAATTGACTCTAGGTCAAATTTTGTAATAATTTCTAATTTTAATCATATTTTCAAACTTTATTATATATATTTTTGTATTTTTATAATTTTTACAGAGCTTCCTTATATTAAGCAATTACTGACTTTCCCAGAGTGTGTGTTTTTTTAAAGGTATGATTGGTTTGCAAGGGTTTTAATTGCTGTATTTTATGCACATTCAGAAATAAGACAGCATTTGCATTCTTTCATTTCTTGAACTGCATTTTTGCATCAGGCCTATGATGGTTTCATATCTAACACTTCTTGACTTTTTATGTTCTGTGTTCCATGAATGTTCATGAAGCACTGGAGTTTATCAAATTTTAGTTGGTGGTTACCGTGTACCACAGAAAGAGTGTGCACCTTGTAGAGACTGGAAGGGAAGTCTGGGTGAGGCAGGTGATTTGTCCCCCCCCATGGTGCTAAGAATAGTCTGCCTTTGTCAGTCACTCTTTCATGCTATATACTTTCACCTCAGCAGCCACAGGTCACTTGGTGAGGGTGGGAAAGGAGCAGATGCTCCTTTGGAAAGGAAGCAAGGTGTCTTTCTTCTTTCCTGGGAAGAGAGAGTTCAGACTTTCCTTTGACACATAGCACTGAAAAAGTTTGAAAGATTATTTTATCCTTATCATGTCACCATGGAAACAGAGCCTCCAATAGCTAATTGTAAGCTGGCTTTATTCTTTCTTTTCCATACTTACGTTCAACATGTCTGACCACCAAGTGAGGCAGTCAGAAGTCCAGACTTGCAACCTCACCTGTGCAAATTTGCACTTGAAGAGGAATTGCTGACTGTATGTGAGGCAGACAGGCTGGAGACTTGTGAGTTGCCAAAAATAAAAATATAATGCTTTCTCGGTATCTTTATTGATGTTTTTCTGGAAACACTTGACTTTCATTTTAAAAGATGAGGCGAGCATTGTAAGTTTTGCTCTTTTTGAAGGCAACAATGAAGAAGTGAAGCCATTGGAGTGGGTGACTGCAGAGACTGTATTTCCAGTGGTGAGAGATCTGTCGTACTCAGTGGCAAATAAATATCCCTCTGGTGAGACATGGAAGTAAAATGAGGGTGGGGTTTTATCTCAAAGATCTGAGCAACACTATCTTTATTTCAAATGGTTCTGTTATACAAAACCTCCTTTAAGGTTGATACAATTTTGTTTCTTTCAACCTTGAGGCACAAAGCTACAGATATAAAATGCTATTTTCTTATGAGAATGTGGGATTTGTCTAACTTCAGGAAAGAACCTTAGAAAAATGCTGTTTGTGTAGAAATCTACACATTACAGTGGAAGAATGATTGTGAAACCATTTTGTTCAGTTGCTACAGTTTGTCAACATGAAAGCACATTTAGCAGAGATTTGTGGTAGCAGTCACTCAGCTATTAGAGACACAGCGTAGTTAGCAGCTATTATACTTCCAATTCTGATAAGAATGGCTTATAATAGTTCTCTTGGGGTCTGGATGGCACCGTGCTCTTTATTTCAAAGCTAGACTATGAGTTAGTGGGCGACTGATTTTACTTTCACAAGTGATCCTGGCAGTCACCGCCAGGGGTAGGAAAGCTAGAGATTCACAATAAGTCACAAGCAAAGGGCGTTGCTTTGTATCATAAGTGGGTTAAGCCAGACTGTATTGAATCTGTACTTCAGATTTTCTAAAACCACAAGTGATCAAAGCATTTGAGTTGAAGAAATGAAATAGTCTCTTCTCTCTCTAGATGAAGGAGACAGCATCTCTGACTTAGGTAGGGCCCATTATGTATCTACTGTGAATTCATGATTCTTTTTTTTTAATCAATACAATAGCTTTGAGGTGTGTGTGTGTGTGTGTGTGTGTGTGTTGAGGGATAATATTGAGTTCCTTTTAATAAACAAGTGAATTTGAGGGTCAGAAAAGTAATTTTACCAAAGGCAGAAAGGTAGAAACTTGTAAAAAAAATGGATTCAAGTGAAAGTCTGTCACTCTTCAAAGTGTGCTGGTGCCATCCACAAAGAATGGAGAACAATAAAATCAGAGAGGATGGTTATAGATAGGTCATGCCTTTCATTCTGTTCCTTTAAATACTGGGCATTAAAATCACAAATTAGGACAGTCGAGGCCTCAGTGGAGAGAGGTTCAAAATCTCTCTTCGTGGTCTCCTTCGCATAAAGAGAATAATTGGAGTTGTCATTAGTCAATACATTAACTCAGCTCCATTTTCAAGAAGAGGGCATATTAGAAGTGTGGTGGCAGTGGGAAAACTTCATGTATGTATCCATTCTAAGACCGACCTAGGTACTGGCCTAAGAGGGCTTCTGTGTGTAATAAATAAAAAGCATGACTCAATCCCGTTTGCTTTCCGTTCTGTAAAAATATCTTCCTTGCTTGAGGATCCCCTGGGGAAGAGGAATCGTAATCTGGTTCTTGGGTCAGGGTGTCACCCAGAGAGACCTCGGCCTACCCCCCTATATTTATATGAATTGAAGTAGAAATTTTGGTTTAAAAATGTCAGGGTGATGGTGGACAGAGTTGTAGGTGAAATTCGTAGAAAGCCAGACTATGAAAGGACAGCAGATGTGAGGGCAATCAAAAGCAGCCTGCACAGGGGTGAAAATCCTGTCTATATGAATTAGAAAATAAAAATAGAAAGCAGTTAAAAGGAATTGTGCATGGATGTAATGGTCTAATCATAGGGATATAGGGAGCCAAACCAATGTCCTCTAATACATTTAGTTGTTTTTAATGTAACAACTGCAAAAATAAAAAAGGATTAGGTAAAATCATGTGGGAAGCTATTTTTTCTTTCAAACTATCTACTATTCACTCTGTATGATTAAGCAGTAATAATAGTGCTGGATTTTTTTAAGTTTAAAATGTATTATAATAAGTTTGTTCTGCATTACTTCTCAGAAAATCTCCAAATTTAAGGCAACAGGGACAAACCAAACACACCGCAGCAGTAACAAATGGACAGAATACCACTCAAGATAGACAGTAGAAGAGCTATCATGAGCTCTCAGAACTCAAGGACCGTCACTCAGACTTTGATGTTCAACACCACTCCTCTCTTGCTTTCTGCCTCCAGACATAACTTCCTTGAAGAGTTCAGGTAATGAAGACCCATCTATTGGGAGGAATCTTTAACATGTATCCAAGGTAGAATTCTAGCTGGTCCAAAAGCTGTATCTGTGTGCATGTTTAAAAAGATGTGGAAAACTGGACATTGCTACTTTGTTAGCATTAATTGGCAATGTGATTGAAGCAAATTTAGCTACAGCATCCACATGGTTGAGTGCAGGGAATGTTTTGCCAAGGACCCCGATTCCTTCCATTGTAGTAATTTAATTAAGACTTCCAATTGTTGAGACCAATTCTGAGGTGCATCCGGGTCTGTCCATATTTCTTCCTCTCATATTAAGGAAAGTGTGTTTGAGTTCTATCTGGCTTTGCTGTACCAGAACTCTCTGTTTTGGTCCTTGTCCCTCATGGTTGTCATGACTCTTCCATTTTCCTAAGTACTTCATTACCTCATGAAGTACTCTCTCTTTGACATGGCCTAGTGTTCATGGCGAGCTTCCTATACCTCCATCTACAGCTTCTTATGAACTCCCATGATGATGCAGTCTGCTTGATCCTAGAACTTCTCAATCTAAGTCGTGTTTTCCCAGTCATGGCACTCTCACACTCAGCAGAGCCAGGCTGTGCAAGTCTAGGGCTGCTCTCATTGTACTTGAAATCTCTATTGATTTTATAACCAGCTTTTCCAGAATTCCCTCTGTCTTCTGGTTGGTCCATGGAATCCATGGTCAGAGACTAAGGAAATCTGATTAGCAGGAAGAAACCTTCTTGCCTCTTTCCAGAGTTTTCCAAGCAGCTGTCTCCACTGAGAACTCAATGATGATGCTTCCACAAGTTCCTCCCTCAGCTGCCTTCAATGACTCCTGGCGAAACACAGGGAGGGCATCTTCTAATTCTTAATAGAACCACACTGGGGAAGATGTTAGACCGTGAAGGATGAATTAAGGCTGGTCAAGGGTATATATACTGCCTCGTTCCATTTTGGCAACTTATGCCAGAGTTCATTCTCCCCAGCAGAAAAAGCTAAAATCTTTATGCTAAAGAAGGAAAGTTTTTCTCTCACCCCATGCCTATTAGATAGTTTCTGCTTCTCTTTTCCTGTGATTCTGGAGAGAAGATTTTTCCACGAAGAGACAGTTATGTTGGCTGAAGGTTTTCTGGTTTCCTAGACTCCTCCAGCTCAGCACTCCAATCTTCGCTCTTGTGGTTGGTTTGCTGTTCATCATAGGGATTGGCAGGGATGGGGGCACTGGGGTTGGGGAGGGAAATGGGGAGAGGGAAGATGAACTGCTACTGTAGCTGCCAGAAGTGATGCTGAGATGTTGCCTCAGATTCTGGCTCTGTTTCTCCTAATGAGAGGTTTTGTTGCTTTGTGTCTTTGTGCCCTTCTACTGACAGTTTTCTGCCCCTTGACTGAATATTGACTTAGAAATCTTAGCCAACATAACACGATAATTTGAAGCTTCCCCAAACTTCCACAACCAGACTACACAATCCTACAATTATAAAAAAATATAGGGAACAAAACACACGATGTGAATGTTTTTGTGTTTAATTCAGAATAATCACTGTTATTTAAAATGCAATATTTATACAAATGCAGCAGGTTTCAATAGGTGACAATCTAGTATTTAATTTATAATGGCAATGATTAAGAAAGTATTCAGTCTGATTATTGCTTGAACTGTTTGCTTCACCTGTTTGATCTTTTTTCTTGGTTTTGAGGGATTTGGAACTGGGATAGGTATGTGAAATGAGAAAAGATCATTTAAAAAAATAAATTCAAAGAAGAAAGTATTCAATAGATAGACTGCTTACAAATCAAATACACTAGATGTATAAATCAAATTAAAATATTGAAAAAAAATTATGGACAAATAACTCAGGACAGTTTAATTTGTTCAGTTGCATCTCAATTCATGTTCAAATATATGTAATGATATACTAATTAATCTCAAACCAAAAGCAAGACTGGTTGGATGTGTATTCCAGAGTTGTCATCTGTTGGCTCTGTGGTGGTCCTGTGCAAGTAAGAAATGCCTTGTCACTCTTTCTGCATTTATAAAATGCAGATAATAACTGCCCTTCCTAAGGATGTTAGGAAGACGAAAAAGAACAAATCTCTGACTTCTTTCTGCTTGGACCACAGCCTCCTGATGGGCGCCCTCCAGATATACCTGCTGCTCTTAACAGCAGAACAGCTGTTGTCACCCTCTGCTTTGATATTATCGAATCCTCCGTGAAAGCCAGTCTTGTTCTCTCAGCCCCCAACCCTCCCCATCTCCCTCCTTCCTCTCTTCTAGGAGAGGGGATGGCTGAAAATGAGAATACACTGAACTGGAAGTCATGTGAAAGTTCATGGTGGCAGCTTGATCATGGATGGCAGGAGGCGGGGTGTGCACATAAGCATAATTCTTGAGAATACAATGAAGAAATAAGTACATTAAATGACATCAATATGATTTATGACAGAAAATGATCCCTGAGATGATAGGCAGTATTCAGACTATGATGGGAAATTAGAAAAATTAAGCTTACATAAACTTATTATTGTAGAGAATTATAGATTTTTATATTTGAGAACTGACATCTTTAAAAGTAATTTTACTAGCTTCCAGAAAACGTTTTTCTGAAACATCAAATTTGATAGATCTTTTATCCCCCTTCCAAATTCTTTTTTCGATTTACTAATTCATTTATTTTAATTTTTTATTAAAAATGTCTGCCTCCTCCCCTCCTCCCATTCTGATTTCCAAAATACATAAAGAACTCAAGAAACTACACTTTAAAATGCTAATTAACCCAATTAAAAATG
>LOEQ01006632.1:6805-24696 GCA_001685075.1 Bramus lutescens | reverse complement strand
TATCTATCTATCTATCTATCTATCTATCTATCTATCTATCTATCTATCTGTAAGCAGAGATGGCTTGTTCATTTTCTGGCCACCTGGACCCGAATAATGACACAAAAACTGTATTAATTGCCACATTGTTTGGGCGATGACTCAGGCGTATTTCTACTTAGCTCTTACATAGTAAACTAACTTATTTCTATTTATCTGTGTGTATCACCACGAGGCTGTGGCCAACTGGTAAGGTTCCAGCGATGCCTTTCTCCTTTGCAGATACATGGCGTCTCTTTGACTCCACCTACTCTCTCTATATATCTCTGTTCAGATTTCCTGCCTGGTTGTACTCTGCTAATCCATTGAACAAAACAGCTTTATTCATCAACCAATAAAAGCAATACATATACAGAAGAACATCACACACCATCTATTTATACCTATAATAGATAGCTACATCTATCTATCTGTCCATCCATCCACCCATCCACTATATATTTATCTATGAATTATACATTCATAAATAGTGGAATAGGGAAATGAAATGGGGAAACAGTGTGCTGGCTAAACTTGGTTTTGATACTGGGTTATGAATGAGTGAATGAATAAATACATATTGGCTTGAATTTTTCTGTAATCAGGATTGCCTTTTATGAATTGGCTTCATAACTACAAGAACACAGTTTCATAATCTCTGAGAATGATTGATACAATGAAGTGAGATTGTACTGTGTTCTTTACACTGTAACACAAGTTTATAAAATTATCAGAGTAATAAAAGATAAAATTATATATGCATGGGTAAGAAATAAATCTTTTAAAAGTTTATTTTAAAAATAAATAATAGAAACCACTAGATATTGGAAAATATATATTATTAGATATTGGTCACAAAATACTAGAAATCAAATTTGGGGAATTTAGCTAAAACAAATTTTAGTAAAATGTATACAACAAAAAACTGTTACAATATGAAAGATAAAGGATGAAAATCAGTCACCTAAGCTTTTAATTCTGGAGATTATTCAAATAGGTAGAAGAAAGCTATGCTAAACATTACATAATAATTATAATAGGAAGCAAATAAACTGATGATCAACAAAAATAAAATTAGTATTCTTATAGTAATAAAAATGTCAAACCATTGTCAGGCTTGAAAAAGAATAAAGAAAAAATCAAATGTTGACAATATTAGGGTTTCAAGGGCAGCTCAGAATTACAGTATTTGATCCAGACACTGTGATTTCAGCTACAACAAAGAAAAAGTAGGAGAAATGTATTGTTATAGAAGTGAAACACTGAGATTAAAATTATGTGGTTTTTTTTTGAGAACTATTCATTTGTTTTAACCAGAGACAGGAAACCCAATAAGCCACACTATAGATGTAGTAGTAATTTTTGATCTCCCTACCACTCTCAATACCTATATTACAAGTTAGGCATACACGGGTTTACTGACAAGTTGTTCTAACATTTGAAAAAAAATACTCCCAGAGTAATGTTATATCAGAAAGCCATTACCAAACATGTCTTTTTAAAGTGTATATGAGTAAGGCTAGAGAGATGACTCAATGGTCCAGAGGATGTGGGTGGGTTCAGTTCCTAGCATACACATGGCAGCTTACAACTATCTGTAACTGTCTTTCAGAGAATCTGATGCCCTCTTCTGGCATCTGTGGGCACTGCATACATGTGGGGCACAGTCATTCATGTAGGCTAAACACTGAGACACACAAAATACACATAAATAAATTTTAAAGTATTTTATATGTACATATTCAATTTATATTGCATAAAAGTTTATGTACATTTTATATACATTTTTAATTTTAGGTATACTGTTGTGGGATTTCCCTCTGTATGCTGTGACTACCATTGATAAATAAAGGAACTGCTTTGGGCCTATAACAGAGCTATAGGGGAACGGAGCTAGGTGAGGAAAACTAAACTGAATGCTGAGAGAAAGGAGGTGGAGTCAGAGAGAAGCCTTGTAGCCCTGCTGGAGCTGGATGGAACTTTACCTGGTAAGCCAGAGCCATGTGGTGATAGACAGATTACTAGAAATGGGTTAAATTCAGGTTTAAGAGTTAGCCAAAAAGAAGCTAGAGCTAATGGGCCAAGCAATGATTTAATCATTACAGTATCTGTGTGGTTATTTCAGGTCTAAGTGGCTGGGAACTAACTAGCCTCCCTACTATAGTACCTTTGGGCTCCAATTCTGTAGGAGGCTTTGAAACTTCAACTTCTGTTTAGCAGTGGATTGAAAGCAAAGTTAGAGACAAACATGAAATTCTACTCATGAAGTATAAGAAAATAGAATTATCAGAAAACTATTTTCCAGAAGCCTATTACATATAATAGATAAGATCATGCACAAAAATATTTCACCTATTCACAAAATATCTCTATATGAGAATCTTTGGGTAGATTTTGAAGAATATAACCTTCATTCTCAAATCTATGTAAGCTAAGATACTATGGAAAATGGCCACCAATATGAGGAGTTTAATCTACTTCTCTGTACACTTGTTCTTTTCCTTTTTTTTCTGGATGTAAAGGTAAGTTAATAAATGAATAGGATTAGTCCATATCTTCTGTTTGGAAAAAGTGCATGTAAAGTGGTTATTTTCATGACCTAAATGCAAAACTCCTAGATTAAATATTTGGTAATTCAACTTGCCCAGGAATGGCCTGGTTAGGTTTCTTCTATTTGTGCAGAGTCATTAATAATTGAATCTGCTAACAGAATAAAGGAGACAAGTCATTTTCTTTAGGTAGATTTGACAAAAGCTTTAGCATTAGTGATGAGCTCTTCCCAAATGATGGAGACAGCTCATGAATGAATCAATAGAAACTACACCAGAGGAGTTTTGGTTCTCAAGAGCAGCCCTGAACACACCATCAGGGTGAGCATCCCTGAACATGCCATCAGGATGTGCATCCATGAACATGCCATCAGGATGAGCATCTCTGAACACACCATCAGGATGAGCAGCCCTGAACATCCATCAGGATGAGTAGCCATGAACACACCATCAGGATGAGCATCCTTGAACACACGATCAGGATGAGCATCCTTGAACACACCATCAGGATGAGCATCCCTGAACATGCCATCAGGATGAGCATCCCTGAACATCCATCAGGATGAGTAACCATGAACACACCATCAGGATGAGCATCCTTGAACACACGATCAGGATGAGCATCCTTGAACACACGATCAGGATGAGCATCCCTGAACACACAGTCAGGATAAGCATCCCTGAACACACCATCAGGATGAGCAGCAGGAACAGGGAGATCTGCTTGTGGTTTTTCTGCTGGACAAGAAAACTGTTTACTTCTAAATAGTTCGTGGAGAGCAAGACCTACCTGAGCCCACTGCATAAATAAATGGTTTAGCAAGACACCAAGTCCAGACCTCTAGCTCCTAGAGCAATTATTCTGAAACCTGAGTTTTGGATTCTGCTTTGTGTCACGTGTAGCAGAGTTCTGAACCTATAGTTTTAAACATTTTCTTACTTATGTTTGGCTCTGAGGGATTTTTCTAGACTTATGATTGAGCTTTGAAATGCTTTTAAAAGCTTGTGTATTATAATTTATTCAACATCTGCATGCTTTATGCTAGCCAAGAAGATTTGGCACTTTTATATGTTAATTTTCAGTGCTAATTGTTACAAATATTTTTCTCAATTGGTCAACTGTCTTTTCGGCAAGAAAATAAGTGACACTAACTAAAGTAATATACTGGTTAGTACACACACACACACACACACACATCTTCATAGCTGTAGGAGTAGTTGTAGCCAATTTTAGGATTCCTCTATATTGCAAACTGTGGGTAACAAAACCTGGGAGTTTTGTCTCATATAAAAAGTGTAGTAGCATTTACATATGACCTATGAGATAATCCTCTCAGACATTTGAACTCATCTCTGAATTACTTATCATATTAAAATAAAAGTACAAATTATGTGAATAGGATTGTATTATACGTCTTAGAGGATAAAAACAATAAAAATCTACATATGTTCAGTATGGACAGAATTTCATTATTCTAAGTTTTTAATCTGTGTTTGGTTGAATTAATGGGCAGAGAATCCATAGGTATAGAGGGCTAGTGTGTGCATGTGCATGCGTGTGCATGTGTGTATGTGTGGTGTGCATGTGTATAAGTGTGTACATGTGTGTATGTGTGTGCATGTGTGCATTTGTGCATGTGCATATGCATGTGTGTACATGTTTATTTGGGGTGTGGATATGGTTTCTGATATTACATGTTAAATCTTGTGGTAAGTTCACAAATATCAAAAAGAATGTGATGTTGATATTTCAATAGATAGATAGAATATAGTAGAAAAATTCAGAAATAACAGCAAAAATATAGTTTATCATTAAAATAGCAGTTATGATCAGTTGTAAAACAGCAGATTTAATAGTCTTGTGGAATAGGTAGCCATCTAGAAAAAAAGACAACAAATTGTCTTTTTCTAATTCATAGACATGCTATCAAATGGCAAGATTATTTTTAAAACCATGAAAATATTAAATAAAAATAAGAAAATACTTTGTCTGGAAATGAGATAGTTATTTTTATATATATCACATATCTGTATTAAGCAAGTGTATAAGAGCAACCTTGTGATCTTGGAAGGGAAGGTTGTGTTCTAGAAAGTGTACGCCCTAACTGACACTTAGGTTGTAGCATTGTGAAACTCTGATTGCGGGACCGAGCTATGCTGTCTCTGAGTTCTATGTCACAGAAGCTGTAAAGCAATAAATTTGTGATTGTGGAAATTTATTATAGACTAATTTAAAACAAATATATGTTTCAGCAATTACTTTTCTCATTGCCATGATAAAATGCCTTAAGATGAACTTGAACAGTTTATTTTATTTTTAACTGTGAGTATTGTGTGGATATGTACGTGGGAGTTCTGGTGCCTGTGAAACTTAGAGTCTTTAAACCCCCTGCAGCTGCAGTTCTGGGTGGGTGTGAGACACTGAATGTGAACCATGGAACTCAGACTTGTGTCTTCTGGAAGAGCAGAATGCACTCTTAGCCACTGAGCTGTGTCCCCAGTCCCTGAGATAATGCAGTCTGCCATGGTGTTCTGATTAGTTTTCTGTCAACTTGAAACAGGCTGGAGTGATCTAGGAAGAAGAACCTCAGTTGAAAAAAATGACTCCATCAGTTTGAAACAGACAAGTCTGTTAGTGGCATTTTCTTGATTTATTATTGATGTGGAAGGGTGCAACGCTCACTGTTGGTGGGACCAATCCTGAGCAAATAGTCCTGAATTGTGTACAAAAGCAGATATATTATGATTTTCGATTTTGTGTTTTTATGGGATTTCTGTGTGTGCGAACGTATATGTCTCTGTGTCTATGTGTGTGTCTTGTGCTATTTCTTTGGATTTTCTTCTGCTTGTTGTTTTTATCCCATTCTGTTGGTTTGGCTTACATTATCTTATCTTTTATTATTGTTTTTTAGCTGCCTGTTTGTTTTAATGAGAGAGAGAATGAAAGGGTGTGGATTTAGGGGGGAGGTGAGGTAGGTAGGCTTTGGGAGGAATTGGGGGAGGGGAACTATAATTAGAATATATTGTGTGAAAAATCTATTCCCCCCAAAATTATTATTTTTTTCCATACCAACAGCAAAACAAACTGAGAAAACCATGAGAAACAAGCAAGAAAAAAGTGTTTCTTCAGGGCCTCTGCTTTAGTTTTTGCTTCTAGCTTTCTGCTTTGAGTTCCCCCAGGCATGGAGTGTGATCTGAAAGTTGTAAGATAAAACAAACCCTTTCCTCCCCAAGTTGCTTTTAGTCATGACCTTTTATCATAGCAAAGGACATTTAACTAAGACACATGGTAAGAAAGTAGGACAGAAGAGGGGCTGTTGGGGTAATCACTTTGTACACGGTGGAAAGATGTGCTTGTGTCCTTCCTCACTTCCTTAAGGTGCCTTCTGATTGGTTTACTAAAGAACTGAACAGACAATAGCTAGGCAGGGGAGGATAGGTGGGACTTCCATGCAGAGATAGGAGCTCTATCAAAACAAAAAAACAAAAAAAACAAAACCAACTCTGGCATGGGCTATGGTGCAGGAGAATTGTCTGTATTCTGTCAATCACGTATTTTAATAAAACGTTGATTGGCCAGGCAGGAAGTATAGGCGGGTCAACCAGACAGGAAGTAGTGGCGGAGCGATGAGAACAGGAGAATGCTGGAAAGGAGGAAGCCTATTCCTCACATCCAGCCCAGACCACCAAGTAGCAAGATATAACCTCCCCGGCTGAAAGGTAGCGACCCATGTGGCTAACATAGATAAGAATAATGGGTTAATATAAGCTACAAGAGCTAATAAGATCTGACTCGATTACCCGGTTAGTCAAATATTTTAATACAGACTCTGTGTGATTTTGGGGCTTGCCGGCTGTGGGGGACCCCAATAAGCCGGCCCTCATGTTACGGGCTAGACACAGAGGAAGTCAGACATATAGTACTGAGGAGAGGTCATGAACCATGTGGCAACACATAAATTAATATAAACGGGTTAATCTAAGGAACATGCCTGGAACTGAGGCTATACCCACAAGCCCTGCTCCTGTGCAATTGCTAAAGATATTGGTACAACTAAAACTATGGGGGCATTTGAACTTGGACTAAATACATTTGCATTGTGATATAACCAAGAATCTATGCAGGGACAGAATATTATCATACAGATATGAATTTCACCCAAAGGCTAAGTATTTGTGCACGTTGTCTCTTGCTGGTTGCGTTCTTTGGAGAAGAACTAGAGCCCTTTGTATGTAGGTCTGGCTTGCAAAGTTGGTATGGTAGGGGCACAGGAGCAGGGCTTGTGGGTATAGCCCCAGTTCCAGGAATGTCCCTTTACTTCCTGGCTGCCAACACAGACAACAAACAGTCTCATATCACCACACCAGGGACAGAGCCCATATAGTCGGACTTTCTTTGGTCTGCCAGCTCCAAATAATGACATTGAGACTTTATTAATCATGAAAGCTTGACCTTAGCTTAGGCTTGCTCCCAACTAGCTCTTAAAACTTAGATTAACCCGTTTATATTAATATTTGGCCAGTCTTGAGCAGATACAGTTGCAGTCAACACACCATTGCTGTACACTTACCAGTTTCTATTTAAATCAGTAAAGCTGATGTATTCTGGTGAAGTTCTCCTTTCTTACACCACTGAATGCATGATACTAAAGACATGCATGGTAATTCACAGGCTCCCTGCTCTAACTCTTGCAGGACTTGCACTCCTCCATCCTGATTGTTCCACTCAGTTTCCTGGGTGATGAACTAGTAATTACCTTATTAATATAGTGGCCCTGAGGATACAGAGAATTTGTTGCTAAGTCATTTCATTGTGACTGAGTACAGAAATAGAAATTAATTTGAATGTTTATATTAGTTCTGTTTTAATTATGAAAATCCATGGGTGTCTCTGTGGAGGCATGTGCACACGAGTGCAGTTGCCCACAGAGACCAGAAACAGGTATTAGATGTTTTGGAGTTGGAATTACAGGCAGTTGTGGGTCATCTTACACCAGTATTGGGAACTGAACGCCATCTTTTACAGGAGCAGTATGCCTGCTTAACCGCTGAGCCCTCTCTCCTGTGCCTAAAATTTTATTGCCTAAAAACACATTTCCTTATTCTAATGTATACATGTTGCAGATGAAAAGAGGAAAATGTAAATTAGATGTCTTCTTAATTATGAATTCCAAAATATATTATTGTAATATGTGCTTTAAGCTACCAATTATGCAGAAAAACCACTTGCTAATTTAACTAGAAATTATGTGGATTTTATTCGATTTTTTAACTGTTTTAAAGAGTTCTTAAAGGTGAGTGACAAACCTGGGTCAACAACATAAGATTTCAAGCATTTTGGCATAAGAATTGTGTCATTTTTTGTGGACATAGTTCATTATATTAACTGAATTATTCTGCAGAAGGCTTTTCTCTTGTTTGGTGGGAGTTATTTTCAATATAAACAAGGCCTTATTAGCTAAATCCTTTAATAATATTGTACCAAATCGAATTAAAAATTATTTTGGGGCTGTGCTAAACTTATCTTTACATGAAGTTGGCACCAGGAAGCAGTCTCCAAAGCAAGAAGTAATACAGACCCAAAAAGTTTAATTTTATTATATAAATTATTTGAAAGGCATAAGCCCTCAAATTCCCGATGAACTCAAATCATATTTATGTAGGCAATACATGGAGGCAAGGCATTTGACGGGCACAGCATCCTTGAGGTGGAATAAAGCAGTCACAAAAGAAGTGCCTGTCTGCACTAAGAAAAGAACGTATCTGATGAGTGTCTGGAGATGTGGTTCTCTGAAGGAGGGGAAAGCTCTCACAGTGGAAGTGCTGTGGATTCCAGGACCAGCTGCTGAACAGTCTTACTCCACCAAAGAAGGCCTTGATGTCTTCCCCTTCTTCTTTAAACGTTGTGTTTCAGACACATTCTTATTGTAGGGTTCATTTGCCTCTCTCATCATTGTAAATTTCTTGGGTATGAGCCAAAGAATGGGCTAATTCTGAACTCCACTGAAACTATTAAACCAATCGATAATTAGACTTTTTACATCAGCCTTTGCATATATCCCTTTATAGAGCACATTTTAAAAATAATTTAGTGCCAGTAGCAAGTCAGCATTTACATGGAAACTATTCTGTATTTATCTAGATTAGTGCAGTCTATTATGAGACAAGTGTTATTTATGAACTACGCTTAATTTCCATGTAGTGGCTGATGCTTTTGTTTCCAGACTCACTGTAAGGACATATGACAACAGTGCTATTTGCCATAAAACATGCACCTGTTTAAATGCTACTGTCCCACATTCAGCTCCCTGATGTTAATCATACTGAAGTGTTTCTTAGAGCTATTTAAGACTTCCAAGATCTATGTGGCATCCCTTTTCCTTTAGATTTGGTTTCTAAGTTAATTTTCTAATTATTCTTGTCCTTGTGATCTGTAGAATCATTAGTTTTTAAGTGGCTAAATACAAAGGTTTTGTTATGTTTAACAATTCTTAAAATAGATATTATTTAGGCAATTTTCACATTTTCCAATCATAATCTTGCTTGACAATGACACCAAGTTTTTGCAGCACCTAGCAGTTGTAAATTTTCTTAAATATGTATTAGTTAAAGTGAATAGGTGCTAAGGATAGCTGCCATACTGAAATGTAATCTCTGATATCTCCCCTTAACCTTTCCCTGTTCAGGGAAGTGATTATTCTTGTAAAAGACTGTTTTCACTTACACATGCTACAGCAATTACTCAAGCTAATGACAGTGGATCCTAGGGACTTAGAGCTAAATAAACCTGATAAATCCACTGACTTTTCTGAATGGACACGCTCATCGCTCTAATCAGCAAAAAAGTCACATCCACGGGACCACTGAAGCCACTCTTCCTGCGAGGATGCTGCAAATAGACGGTGTGGAGTCATTTTGGAGGGCATTTGCTGGAACAGAATCTCATACTCCCATCATCACTATGGCTGATCACTATAAATACAGAAAGTTCAGCCAATTTTACCCGGAACACTAACAGGATGTCCCTGCTGAATGCCACTATTTTGACTATATAAATGTGTTAAGATAAGGACCAGAGGTTTCAGTATCAAAGGAAGGTCCCTCACGACTGTATAAGTGAGCCTATCAAAGCTCCCGCTCACAATTGTGCCTGAATGATTCCCTCTGGGAAATACAGTGCTTTGCACAGTCCCCGGATCTGCCTGTTTCTATTGTGGTACTATGATCGTCTATGTTTTAAACTTAAGATGAAGTGGACCTTCATCTTCTATTGAAAACCCAGACCTTCAGCTTCCTGTGATCCTGTGGCTAAAAAGATAAAAGGACCTTTCCAATAAGATTGTCTAACAGGCACTGGCAACCTTTTCAATTCTCCCGTCAAATGAGGCGGGGCATGCTGGAGTAAGATATGTCCCTGCTGAGTAACCTTTACATGGGACCTGACATTTTCAGTGTCTCTTGTTCCACTCATGGGGTCCTTGCCTATTTTCAGAGTAGTGATGAAATTAGTCTGAAGAAAATGTACCTTAGACCTGGATGGGAAGATAGACTGAGAGTGGTGGACCAAAGGGCAAGGAGTGCACAATGGGGAGTCTTGCTTCTTACATGCTCCCCTATCTTCCATGGAAGTGATAAACCCGAGACAAAGCTGGCTTTGGCCACTCCCGGGGAATGTGCCCAATCACATTTCTGAAAGGTGTGATGCTCTATCATCTCCTTTGTTTCTAAAACACAAAGATGTTTCTTATAACTTCGTGGGTTTCAAATACTTAATACTTTTGTTATCCGCACTAAGGAATACGTTTAGGCTGTCAAACTTCTAACAGGAGTTCTTTAGTGGTCAAACCTTGATTTATTTTCATAACTCTGGTTTATCACCTAACATACTCAATGAATGGTGCAGTCACAACGTGCTGTACATATACAGAGTTTCCAGTTAACTTTGTGGCATGTGCATCAGTGGCGAAGTCCCTGGAATCGCCCCCTGAATCCTACACTTTCTTTCAGATTACCCTACCTCGAGGCCTTGGCTTTGTTTTAGTTTAGTCCACTTGATTGTTTATCTCTGTGCCTTTGGTCAGCTAAGTGCATCTGATGATCTAGTGATTTTATATTTTTTCCTTTACCATTTTCTCTAGGGTAAATGGTTACAACCTCTGGTATTTTTATACCTGTACCATTTTCTTCCTCTAAAACATGACATTACAAGGCACTATAATTTCAGATATTGAAATTCCAGAGGCTACAACCTGAGACCTTATTGAATCTTCTTAGCTGTAGGTCCAGTGATATTATTTCTTAACATCCATAATGAGTACTAACTGTCAACATACAGTACTCACTGAAGGAAGGGAGGCAATGACAATATAATATTTATTTTGTAGAATGTACTTGTCATAAAAAATATTCAGTAACAGATCAGTGACTGAGAACTATGACAAAATGGTATGATAAAGGCCATTGTCAGCCAATGGGACCTTTACCATATATGTTTGTGTGTGTGTGTGTATGTATGTATGTATGTATATTTCCTGTACATGGGTACATGTGTGGAGGTCAGAGAATAGTTTGTGGGTTTGGGTTCTCTTCTTTCTTCATGTGGACCTGAGAACTGAACTCAGGATGTCAGTCTTGTCAGAATTAAATTTACCTGCTGACCCCACAAAAGAATATTTGTAAGAGTAGAAATACAGCAGAAAAATAGTATTTTACGAGTCAGGAATTCTTCCAAATGCCTTCTAAATTATATTCCATGTAATTTTGGTCTTGGTATAGGTCTGTGAAAGGTGAGGAAAATAAAGCTCACAGACATTGAGTAATTTGTTTAAGGTCACACAGCTAATAAGGGCTATTGGGCTCTAAAGTTTGTGGTCATAATATTTTTTCAGTAAAAAATAAAAGGACGTGCTAGGATATACTCAATTTATGGAATTCATGCCTAGGATGCACAGAGTCTTGGTTTCCAGGTACAGTACCATATAACCCAGCTACACACTTAAGAAGTCCATGTGGTTGGATCAGAAATTTAAAGCCAACTTTGTTTACATAGGTGACAGTGAGTTCAAGGGAAGCCTAAAGCAACATGATACTCCAATAAAAACAGCAAATAGATTTTTAATGCTTCAGTTTTTATAGTGACTCACTCTCTGGTCATCTTGAAGCCACAGCCTGAATCTATAAATGATCATTATGGAGAATAACTATATACCCGAGTGGTTACAACAGAGAAATATCAATAAAAAATATTTTAAAATAATTCGTAGGCTTTATAAAGCCCCCATAGAGAATGCCTGCGCTTTGGTTCACCTTTTAAATGCCAGATGCATTGACAGCTTCCAAAGAGGCCAAGCCATTGACGTGTGTCTCTGGGGAACTCCAGAAGCTTCTGAGTGAGACTTCTTTCTTGCAAAGTTGCCGCATGAGGATACATTTCATTGGGCCCTAAGTGCTTAAGTGCTGTCATTCATCAGCAAAATATGTTCTGGGAAGATTACAGCTCTGAATGTTGTATTTCAAAAAAGAAATTTGATAGTTTAGGGAATTAGTAAACTTGGTTTTGAACATTCAAGTTTACTAGCTTGTAATGACAACTTTTTTTAAAAGTATTTGTTGAAACCTAACCTTTAACAGATTGATGTAACAACTTTAAATTATCTAAATTTTCTGAAACAGACTTGCACTAAAATACCAATTTTCATCTTAATCTTTAAAAAGGTTATTGAAGTAGATTAAACAGTGCTTGAGGAAGCAAGCATATTTGACATCATCCATTTTACCTTATAATAACATAATTGCTATGGAGTTTTGACATTTAACAAGGGGTCTGCAGATACAGCTGCCTCAAGGACAATTTTCCTTCCAAAGAAAACTGATAACATAAAAGATTTTTATATGGTCTGAATGTGGCTTAGATACTTAAATGCAAAACCATTTTCATGGTCTCCTTCACACTCCAGAAGCATATGTTGCTTTTCAAATCCTATTATATTATGCATTTATATAAAATACATAGTCTTTCTTTGAATTCTGTGTAATATCATTAAAAGTGAAAGTAGGTTTTTAATTTTGTTTTTGTGTTAGGGTTTTCCAGTTTCTTAGGAAATCCTATGTTTTTCAGAAGAGTGTGTGCGTGTGTGTGGTGAGGGGGGGGAGCATTTCCTAGAATATATCTCTGCTGAGTATTTTTTTATAGGGCCAAGTGCTTTTTTATAAATAATTTGTAGGAATAAATTCATTTGACTCCTTTTTCAGTTTTAGGAGGTAAATACTAGTTTCTTGATTTTATAAGCAGAGGAACAGAGGTCCAGGGGTAGAATGACATGCTCTGTCAGGCAGCTGGTCTACGAGGAACTAGATTCTGAGCCCCTGTGCTTTCCCTACATAGGTCATTTTGTTTGGAGAGTTCAAGCTCCTCCTTTCCTACCCCTACTATGAGATGATGAGGACATGCAGTGACAGGGTTCTCCAGCAGCCATCCCTTGTCTAGCCGTACTCATGTGCAGTTGTTTGGAACTGTGTAGGAGGAAGGAGAGGCACAAGGAAAGGATGGTTGGTCCATGCAGTACCAGGTCATAGTAAAAAACACTAAGCCTGTCCTGGTTAAGGAAGCAAGTTTCTGATCCAGGTATGGCACAAAGAATAGAAAGGAGAACATTCCTTCTTTAAGGAAACAGAAGAGACAAAGGAAATTTCTTTAACTGTTTGATATTATTCTGTCCATCAAATGGAACTAAAACAGATTCCATGATTTAGCTCTTAGTGGCTTGAAGTCATATTGCCTCTGTGTTATTTCTACTGTTTGACTGGTGGCTTGTGTATTAGACAAAGAAAGAAGGACTAATCCTTAGATGTGCTGAGCTTGGGTGTCCCTGCGCTTAATTAGGTGGTAAAAATGCAGTAATGCATTGTTTGCATCATGTGGTTAGTTAACTTTCATGCCATTATATAAAGGTTCATAAGTATAATGACATCACAAAATCCCTGGCAGTTAGTAGTAAGGTTTGTTAAACTGGAGGAGATTGCCCTTTTCAGTTTGATTTAACTTGGGGAAGCAGAAACTACCCTAGAAACTTCAGGCAAGCTGCTAATCCTGGAGGATTAAAAGGACAGTAGGTTGTGTAGAGAACTAAAGTTAAGGCAGGCAATGCTAAGGCAGAGCTGTTTCTGTAGAAGGTTGAATTACTACATGTTGGGCACCATTTGTCAGCTGACCACCCCACATTGGGTGCCATTTGTCAGGAACCTGCCCTGACAAAAATACCTCTCGCTAGGGTAAAGGCACAGGGATTTAGAAATATAGTAAAGAATATGAAGATGTGAATGAAAATAATAAAACAGAGAAACATATAGAATAGCATCAGGAGGGAATTCCAATTAGTACTGAAAATTTGCCTGCATTTAATTTCCAACAGCTTAGAATACCCCTGACCCCAAAAGGTATGAGTAAGACAAAAAAACTGCATTAACATGATACAAAGAAATAAACATATAAATTTAAGGTCTCAGGCTACATTCATAGTTAAACATTCTGTTGCTAGAACAAAACAAGTAATGCTTACACCCTAGACTAAAACATTCTGTAGACAAACCACTGCCTGGGTAGAATCCCAAGTAATCTCCATAAAGGAAACTGGAACTTAGTTGGATCCTTAGACTCTTGTTTGAGGTAGGAACAATCTACTTCTCTGTTCCTGGAACACAAAGTCTGGCTATTAGCCACACCTTGACAATAGCCTTGAGAGAGCAGAACTCTCTCAACATCTAGGTGGAAACTTTGTTGAGGTAGAAGCACAATAACCTTGAAGAACTAGAGGAAAGTTCCAACTCTCTGACCTTTGGTCAACATGCGGACAGGCTCACATTTTTGGGCTTCCACAGTGGTCATTCCAAATGATGCTTTCATGACAGAGCCACAGGGGTAGGGAGTGAAAGGGTAGGGGGCTTGCCTTTTCCTTTCCTCTCACTTTCCAAGAAAACTCAAACCTAGTGACAAGAGAGTTTTACCATGTGCTTATAAGAAGGACTGTTAAATGATTTGAGAGAAAAAAAAATCTCACGTTTATCCACTGTGCAAAGAGACTAAGAATATCTTTGATGCTGGAAATTAAAGATGATTGCTTACTCATTTATATGTTCATTATACTATATTATTAATCTTTATTTTAGATTGTATGCCTACTTATAAAACAGTGAAGTGCATCACGCAAGCAGTAAATATTTCTTGTTGCCATACTCTTTGACTGCGTCAAAGAGCTGTGTCAAGTGATTGACCCAGAATGCCTAGGTGGGCTTAAGCACATACCAGAATATTTATATATGGCAAGCAACTCAGTGACACGTTTTTAGAAAACTTCTTTGCCATTGAGTGATGGGTGACTATCTTGATGTATTGTTTCAATAGATATGTATAATATTAGACTTCAAAACAGTCTTAAGAGATTGTGTTAGGCATACCAGGTAGTCATATTAAGATTGTCCCTTGGTGACATCCACCTCTCCTGGGAGTGTTCTTCCTGCCTAGGAGCATGGCCTTAGTACAAACATGGCAGTGGGTTGTAGAGCGATGCTTCTGCTGCCTTGTTCAAAGTTCACTTACACTCCCTGTTTCCAGAACATGAGAGGCTCATGCTCACACTGCCACTCTCCCACCAAGGCTTTATGCTTTCGTTCCAAGAGCCTCCAAGCCATTTCTATGACCATTACAGCTCACACATCCATGCCATATCATACTCCTATCCGACTGGATCTATGTATGGCTGTATTCATCACAAATAACATAACATCAACACAACATAACTTAGAATTTATGAAACTATATTCTCCATTGTACTATAGATCAACAAGGGAAATATTAAAATCCCTGATGCAAAGAAACCAAATGGCATTCATTTTTATTCTTTTGAGTTGCTAAATTTTGTGCTGTATTTTATTCAGTAATAGATAACATGAGGAAAGGACGGTTTTAATTTATCAGTCTAAGCATATAGATTTTTTGGTAAAGAAATGAATGAATTACCTCCTTGTGCCTCTGCCCCATGAGTGAGAGTCGCTATGATAAAAGTCAAAGGGAGAAAATAATCGTAGAAAAGAGACCAGATACATCACAAGAAGAGAAAATAATTATAGGAAAGAGACCAGATACATCACAAGAAGAGAATAGATGGTATGAAATAATTTATTCTAATTCTTCAAAGATATCCCAAGGGAAGTTGTTACAGAAGGTGAACCTAAAATTAAACAGAACTTTGAGAAAGGTGCCACAAAACCGGGCTACAAGAGTGTGGAGTAGTTTAAGAACAAGCCACAAGAAGGCAGAGGGCAGAAGGATGAATTACAGGGTGCAAATAAATTCAAAGAGAAAATTCCAGCCAGACAGTAAACAAATGAGGTGGCTCATCAGCCAAAAACCACAAATGGGGTGACTTCAAACAGAGGAAGAAAGAGCCAAAGTAGCGCAGCTCATTGATAAGACGACCTACAGCATCGTGGGCCGAACCAACAGATTGGGAGGAAAGACTGTGACAGAGGGAAAAAAGAGAGTGACCTTGATGGGTGACCTGCAGAAGCTGATTCAAAGGGAAATGAAAACGATGCCTTTGCACAGATTAAACACGTGTGACCCAGTACGGTAACATCTATTCAGTACGGTAGCAGAGGCCAGAAGCTGCAGGCTTTTGACGAACTGTGAGGAGATTTGGCTGAATTAAATAAAACCAAATATTCCAGGAATGTTCTTAAAATTTGTTTTCTCCTGAGCAGAAGTAAAACAGCAGAATGCAGAGATAATCAGAAGTTTTAAGGGCTACGTGTGGAAGATTCCGCGGCATTCGGAGACAACAGCCATGGCCAAGTAAGCACAGTGGTAAAAACACTTGGAGCCGAGGAACATGCTGACAGGGGAGCTCTAGGGGAACACATTTCAGCTCTCCAAGTCATCAGACCAACCTCCTCTGGACAAGGTGCTAGAGGTACAGCCAGGAAAATTAGAGTTCATATTGGACGAAAGGAAGCCAATTTCGGCTGCAATGACCTCAAATTAAGCACTCACTGGTTCATAAAGTATACTTGGACTTTTTTGTTGTTGTTGTTAATCCATGCACCCCCAGAACTTCAGTCAGAACTAACTGAAGTCATCTCGGAAGCAGTGGGATACTTGGCCCCACACACGATGGTGCCCTTGTTGCCAAACCTGTAATGTGGTACACTCAGGGCAGGGAAGTGATCGTAAGAACAATGAAGTACCTAGAAAACGTGACTAATGGCCCATCCTCTCCTTTGGTTTATTGACAGCCTTTGATGGTATTGATGATACCAAGCTTGTGGATCATGCAATCATATCAGAAACCATCAATTCTCTACGCAACAGAGTAAATTACAAACACGGAAGGAAAGTCCTACTGCACTTGCTGAGTCCCAGAGATTCTTCTCACATGGTGTGAGAACTCATCGATGTCCTACGAAAAAGAGATGGCAATGCACTCAGTAAGAAAGACTGCGACCCACCGTGTGGGATCTTGGAATCCATCTCCCCAGCTTTGTTAAGCTATCTGCAAGTATCAGTCTGCGTATGTGCTGAGATCTGATACCCTGGATTCTGCTCCTGGAGACGTTCAGCCTCCATGGATGCCCTCTCCAGTTTGGTAGCAAGAATGGAGAGATTCATGTTACTGAACATCCTGCATGACGTCTAGTTTTCAAATGGTTAACGAAGATGAAAGAAAATGGAAGAGAAGGTTGTTTTGCAAAATACTTTAAGAGCATGTTGGCATGAAAATCTTCAACTCCTGGGCCAGCATCCATCCAGGTATTATTATTCTCTCCAGTCTTTTTTCAGAGTTGTGATCAGGAAGTTGTAAACAAAGTCAAAATTAGACCAAAGAACTCAATTATTACATAGATCAAAAAAATAAAAGTATCAGGGGCTGGAGAGTTGGCTCAGTGGTTAAGAGCACTGGCTGCTCTTCCAGAGGTCCTGAGTTCAATTTCCAGCAAACATATGGTGTCTCACAACCATCTGTAATGAGATCTGGCGCTCCCTCTTCTGGTATGTGGGCATACATGCAGGCAGAATGTTGTATACATAATAAATAAATAAATCTTTAAAAAAATAAAATAAGAGTATCAGTAGTAGAATTTGAAATTGGATTAAATGATGTGTGCATAGGTTTGGAGAGGGTGAATGAGTTGGAACCCATTTCACAGAGAAGGCCGGGATCTACCATACTCTTAAATTGGAAGCTCTATACATGTATTTATTTTCTTTTTTCTTTCTTTTTTATTGATTTTTATTGAGCTCTACATTTTTCTCTGTTCCCCTTCCTGCCT
>LOEQ01006631.1:46508-66765 GCA_001685075.1 Bramus lutescens | reverse complement strand
TCGTCTCAGTGGGTGAGTGCGCCCCTCGTGGTCCTGACTTCCTTGCTCATGATCACCTTCCTTCTGCTCCTCATTTGGATCTTGGGAGCTCGGTTCAGTGCTCCACTGTGGTTCTCTGTCTCTATCTCCATCCATCACCCGCTGAAGGTTCTATGGTGATATGCAAGATATTCATCAGTGTGGCTATAAGATGGGACCAGTTGAGGCTCCCTCTCCTCAGCTGCTCAAGGAAAAAGCTGGGGCCATCTCCCTGGACACCCAGGATCTCCTCCAGAGTCATTTTCATTCCTTGAACTGTTTACTCTTTCATATGATGAGGAATTTGCATAGTGTCCAAGTTGGTAGCAACTTAAAATACTTAGTATCCTACAAACCTTTATGCCTATGGAGAATAGAGTACAGCAGAGAAACAGCCTCTGGAATTAGGGGTTTACACTTCCATTTTACCACACAATACCCACATGCCTTTGGGCATATTTAAAAACTCTCCCTCTACTCTGAGTTCTGCCCATCATCAGCTGCAGGACTCAGATGAATGGCCCCTACATCACTCGTGGGGCAACACAATAGAGTTGACCCTGGTAGTTTAGGTATGAGAGATCCAGCTATGAGAACATGAAGGCAGGAGAACTGGCCCTGCCCCTTGCTCATTGCTATGAGAAATGAACTAACTAGGACATTGCAAGAGAGCTCATCTTGGTGGTGATGCCAAAGAAGAGCTGAGAGGCAGATCAACCCTGCAGCTACCCAGGCCCAGAACCAGGCCTATGTGTTGGCCCATCCCAACATCTACCCCATCTGTGATCTACTGGAGCACGTGAAAAGATGGGCCTTGCAGACCTGAAGTTGCAGGATTTCCACAACACAGGGCAATAGCAGGCTAACAAAGAGGAGTTCCAGTGAGAGCTCAGCATCAATATTATAACAGAAACCAGACCAATGACTCTCTAGTGAACACTTGCAAGGAAAGATTTATGGATAAGTTCTTGTTGTACAGGTATTTTGCTTCTTTGGTTAGTGTTAGCCCAAGATATTGTGTTATTTGTGGCTATTGTAAATGGTGATGTTCTCTGATTTCTTTCTCAGCACCTTATCATTTGTATAAAAGAGGGCTACTGATTATTTTTAGTTAATCTTGCATCCTGCCACATTACTGAAACTGTTTATCAGCTATAGGAGTTCCCTTGTCGAAATTTTGGGGTCACTTATGTATACTATCATATTATCAGCAAATAGCAAAATTTGACTTCTTTTCCGATTTATATCCTTTTGATCTCCTTTTGTTGTCTTATTGCTCTAGCTAACACTCTGAGTACTATGTTGAATAGGTATGGAGAGAGTGGACAGCCTTGTTTTATTCCTGATTTAGTGGAATTTCTTTGATTTTTTCCCCACTTAATTTGATGTTGGTTGTTGGCATGCTGTACATTGTTTTTATTATGTTCAGATATGTTCCTTGTATCCCTAATCTCTCCAAGACCTTAATCATAAAGGTGTGTTGGACTTTGTTGAATGCTTTTTCAGCATATACTGAGATGAACATGTGTTTTTTTCTTTCAGTTTATTTATATGGTGGATTACATTGATAGATTTTTGTATGATGTACCATCCCTGAATGTCTGGAATGGAACCAACTTAGTCATGGTTGATGATTTTTTTGATGTATTCTTAGATTTTGTTTGCAAGTATTTTTGCATCAATGTTTATGAGGGAAATTGGTCTGTAATTCTCTTTCTTAGTTGCATCATTGTGTGGTTTAGGTAACTGTTGCCTCATAAAAAAGTTTGACAATGTTCCTTCTGTTTCTATTGTGTGGAATAATTCGAGGAGTATTGGTGCTAGTTCTTCTTTGAAATTCTGGTAGAATTCTGTGCTGAAACTGGGCTTTTTTTTTTGGTCGGAGACTTTTGATGACTGCTTTTATTCCCTTAGGGGTTATAAGTCTATTTAAATTGTTTATCTGTTTTTGATTTAAATTTGGTATGTGGTGCCTATCCAGAAAATTGTCCATTTTTAAAAAAAAATTTCCAATTTTGTGAAGTACAGGTTTTTGAAGCATGATCTGATGATTCTCTGGATTGCCTCTATATCTGCTATTATATCCCCCTTTTGTTTCTGATTTTGTTTATTTGGATGTCCTCTCTGCCTTTTCATTAGTTTGGGTAAGGGTTTGTCTATCTTGTTGATTTTCTCAAAGAACCAACTCTTTTTCTCATTTTTTGTATTGCTTTCTTTATTTCTATTTTATTGATTTCAGCCCTCAATTTGATTATTTCCTGGCACTTACTCCTTCTGAGTGAGTTTGCTTCTTTTTGTTCTAGAGCTTTCAGATGTGCTGTTAAGTCACTAGTGTGAGATTCCTCCAGGTCTTTATGTGGACTCTTAGTGCTATAAACTTCCCTCGTGCCACTGCTTTCAAAGTGTTACATAAGTTTGGGTATATTGTGCATTCAATTTCGTTGAATTCTAGTATTTATCCCTAGTACTTGAACTGGCATCTAGGAGCACATTCTTTTTGGAGGGATACCTTTTCCAGTCTAGATTTAGTGGGGAGGGCTTTGGTCTTGCCTGGAAGTGAAGTGTCAGACTTTGCTGACTCCCCATGGGAAACCTTACCATTTCTGAGGAGTTAATGGGGGGACTGTGGTTGGGAGAAGGTGGAGGAAGCTATGTAAAATGAGAAAAGATTGTATTATAAAAAATTGTAATAAAATTTTTTAAAAAGCTTTATGGATAAAAGGGTTTACTGTATAACTCACTGTGTCACACACACTATAGCTTCCATGATGGGATCGATATTTCTTTCTTTTTTAACTTTTTCTCTTAAATTTTATTTTATTTTATTTTGGCAGGAAGTTGAAAAAGCAGAGAGTGGATATGAAGGGACAAGGAAATGAATGGGATGAGATGCATGATGTGAAAGACACAACAGATAAACAAACAAATGAACAGAAACTAAAAACAAAACAAAAAGCTTACTGATCTCAATTGTCTCATTTTCTCATAAATAAATGTGTTATAGGGTAGAAGGGAATATTTCATGCTTAGCATACTGTCTAACATATGATCATCATTCACTAAGGAATAATGTCTTAAAAAAACCCAGCTACATGCTTATCTCTTTATTTTCAATTGTTCTTTGCTTCTTTAATTTCTGTTCACATACTTTACTCACTAGCAAATTGATATTGTGGTGTCTGGCACAGGAAACAAAAGTCCCCCATTCAAGTACATTAATTTATTATCAGCGAGAATTTGAAATTTAATAAAGTTAATGGTTGGTTTTAGCAGCAGTAATTCAAGCAACCAAAAAGCATGAAGTTAGGGTCTGTGATTTGTTTGGCTTTTATTCTCAAGGGCCTATTACTCTGTGTGGTGTGTAGGGAATGATCAATAGATACCACATGGCTAAATCTTCAGTCCCTGGCATGCTTATTTTCAGAGTAACTAATAGTTAGCACTTCACTGTGTCAATCTAGATACACTAAGTGCCTGCAATTTCCCCACTTGTTGGTCAACGACACATTGGCGAAAAATTGTGTCCATGGTGAATACAGATTATTGAAAGATGCAGTGTTTTTGTCATTTTTAAATAGCACAATATAACACCATAGATGTTTTATTGTATTAGGTATTGTAAATAATCTGTAGATGTTTTACAGTATATGGTAGAGCAGGGTGTAATTATTGCATATACAAATACCGTGTTATTTTCTGTAAGTGAGCACACAATTTAATATCTGCATGGAATTCTGGAACTAATTCTCAGGTGTATTAAGAAAGAACCACACATGTAATATCCCTGTTAATTCTGATTTCTGGTACACTATTTCTTCCATTTTTATACATAAGGAAAAGCAGGTATAAAAAGATAATTTGGTTGACAATAACACGACAGGTAAACTGGAAAAGTTAGAACTTAGTTTCTGGCTTCTCTTCCCCTAGTACTGGTGACCTTGCTGAGACCACATCCTGGTGATGTGTTCCTATCTCAAGGATAGATGAGATAATGAAGGGAACTCGAATTAGAGCCTTCCTTCTGCTTCTGGATTACTGGATAGCATAACCCTTGGGATTTTAGGCACATGAAACCCAATGTCATTTTTGTAATTTCTCCTATTAACACTGTTTAGAATGTCAACAACTTACATCTTTGATTAGCCCTTGTAGATTACTTTTGTTATTGTCTCATTCTTGGTGGGGAAGCTGTAGATGACAACAAAAATAGCAGTGTGATTGACTTTGAAAGGTGACTGACAGGCACATATTTGTAAATAGAAAATCTCCTTAGAACTGTATTCAACTAAATTGTGAGAAAGAATTTGCCAGATCTTTTCTGCCTTTCCCCATCTCTCCATCTTTAATGGCAGAGATAGTAGCTTCCCCTTTTAGTCTTCTTCCCTGTTTTCCCCTCCTCCTCTCCCTTTCTATCCTCCTCTCTCTATCTTGATCTTTACTTATGGTTTGTAAGAGTGTGTGACTAATTTAGAGATGATCAAATGTGACTTTAGAAAATTCAAGAAGGGGCAACTACTCCTTTCAAGCTATGATCTATTCCTCCGTTTTTTGTTTTGTTTTGTTTTGATGTGTGGCTGGGACATCATACAATTTTCCCTCCATTTGCATCATGTAATGCCACAAAGCTTCTCAATGTGCCTAGTCTGATTAAGGATACCCATTAGCTTCAGAGGTCATTGCCCTTTCCTTCTCTTCAACCATATTTAATGAACAAGTATATCTTGTTTGTGTGACATTCAATTTTATACAATGTTAATTTAAGAAATGGATTAGTACAGTGGATATATTAATGGTGATGTCTCTTCAATCTATTACTGAGCTGTCGGTTTGTCCCTGAGAAAATATTTCTGGGCTAAGGCCATTGCTCAATAAGGGTAATTTTGTATTACAGATGACTGTGCCCTTGTTTTGTCAAGGCTACACTGCAGACATTCCTTACTCTCTACAAATCTGGGTTGTGCTGTGTTGAGAATGTGGCTGATTCAGATGAGACACCCTCAGAATTCTATCTTCATTTTCCTTGCTTAGTCATCCCTTGAATAGAGGATTTCATTCTTTGTTTATTTAATTTTACCATGTTTTTTTTTCTTTCTTGCTCTTCACTTTAAGAGGATTGAATAATGCTGTTTCCCTGCTTATGGTTCGTACTCCTTGCCATTCCATGCAGGATCGTGCATTGTCTTGACCTCCTTCCTTACTTTTTTCTTTCCCTTTACTGCTTATCCTAGTTATTTACCTCACACTCCTTTGCGGTGTGTGTTGAGCATGTATTTTAAAATATACATTGGTGTGGTGTGATTATGTAATTCTCTTTATTTATGATGACAAATTTAATTATTTGTATATTAATAAATACACAACACATCCATCTCGACTAGAAGTATTTGAAGAGATCAGGCTTTAAATATGTAGCATATATTCTTTTAAATTATGCAAATCATTTGATGTCAATATTTCAGTCTCAGGTTTTTTTAATTATCATGAAGCTTTATGCTCTCATTGTTGCCACCCATGCATCCAGTTGTTCGCTTCTAACTTCTTCCTTTTTGTTGCTGTGGCAGCGAAAGGGAGCCCCAATGGTTGATGTGCTATTGATCCCCTCTGATCTCACAGCTTTGTCATGATATGATGGAGTGGTGGCATATTGCTCCCAGAGGGGTCCCTGTCTGATTTATGTAGAGCCCTGATCTTGTGACAAGGAGGCATGAAAATTTTTAAAAGCTGTCAGTTTCTGAAGGCATGATGTTTTTTTGTGGCGAGGTAACGGCAAAGCATCACACAGTCATGGTTGCAGGAGCAGAGGAAATCTTACTGTGGGGATCAGCCTCAGTTTCTTCATTGCTATGTGGATATGATGATAGTACTTCCATCTTGAAGTTTCTGAGGTTAATAGGAGATAATTTATGCAATCAGTTTACTACTGGTGCCTGACACATTGATGAATGGCTTGCAATTAATAGTTTAACTCCAAGCTGAGTGTTCCAAAAACACCACAATGTTCTACACTGAGATGATTTGCTCTTTTATTAATGTGGATATGATATGGATTCTCTGAGAACATAGTAGAAATCTAAGAATGAGGACTGATGCTTTGTGCCAGAGTACTTAATTATGTGCAGACACCCTCAAACTTCATGTGCATCAGACTGTGACAGCTGACAGCATGAACACAGCTTATTGTAATCAAATACAACTTACAAGTTTTTATCTCCGGATCGATATTCATGGAGTTATTGTGTCACATGGTCATCAAACAAAACTGGCAAATGTGCAAGCATCTTCTAAATGTAATTACTCTCACAGCAGACTGTGTTTTAACTCTCCGATTGGTCTTCCTTTATTGTTTTCTGTTTCTAACATTACTAACTTTCCTCCACACGAGGCAGAGGATACAGTGAGGGAAGAGGGTCCTAAGTTAGGTGCTTGTGGTATGTGCTATGGGTTTAGAGACATTTCATGTCCTGCTTAGATGTCTCAGTCAGGTTTCAGGTACTGTAATGAACGTTGAAGATAATCATCTTGTATTAGAAGCTTGGAGGCAGGAAAATAGCTCAGGTAGTGAAGGGCCTGTAGTGTCAGTGTGAAGATCTGAGTTCAGATTCCCCAGGGTTTATATACAAGTCAGGAGCTGTGGCTCTGATACTTGAGGTAGGGAATCAGAGACAGAAAAATTCCTGAATCTTCTTGGAGAGCCAGTCTAGCAGAATCCATGAGCTTCAAGTGCAGTGAGAGACTCTGCTTCAACAATAAAGTGGAGAGCAATAGAGGAAGACATCAACCACCAACCTCCATGTGCACACATATACGCACACACTAACTGTGTGTGTATTCTTTAATACATAAATACAACCTGCTCAGTCCATATGTTACTTTCGTGTATATGTTTGCCTGTACATTTAAACACAGAACCATGGAGTTATAGAAATGTCAAGTTAAAATGCCAACCTTGGTATTGAATAACCCCACTGACCCTCTGAAATTTATTTTTGTTTGACACATGACCACATCCAGTTGTTTGATCTGTTACCTATGTAGCTGCTTTCACTCAACTATAGTAAAACGGAGTCGCTAGACTGGGCAGATGTCTACAATGTTCAGTATTTGGCCCTTGTAGAAATATTTTGCTGGCAATTACTCTACTTTTGTGTACCAGTTCTCTTTCTACAGATGAATGTCAGCGATGGCATCAGGAAATGTGGATTGTGTACTCTGAAGTCTCACTGAGACCAAAGTCCATAGCTCTCACTGAGAGATATTAGGTCGCAATTTCTGCCCTTGTCAAGAAGGATAATGATTCTATTTACATTGTGATTTCTTATGGGGAAAGACTATGATAATGTATGCGAGGTTGTAGGTGGACTTTTCTATCTCATCTGCCAGTCCCCAAATAACACAGAGACTTCTTATTAATCATGAAAGGTTGACCAGTAGCTTGACTTGTTTAAACTAGTCCTTATATCTTAAACTAGCCCATTTCTATCAATCTGTGTGCTGTCATGTGGCTTTGTGACTTGGTATTTCATCTCCTACGTGACCTGCTTCTTCCTTGTCTCCTGGCAATTCTACCCTCCTTGCAAGCATGCTATGTGCCTGGAAATCCTGCCTACTTATTGGCCATTCAGCATTTTAGTAAAACAATCACAGGGACATATCTTTACACAGTGTAATCAATTGCCTTGAAACACAAGGTGCTTAATAATTCTTAGAGTTTAGGAAGATTCGACAATATGTTATCTGTTTATAAAAGTGAAAAAAAATTGATAAACAACTGGAAATGAGGAGTGGAAGTATAAAACCATTCTATGCAATCATCTGTGTTGGAAAGGCAGGCTGCAATTAATTACATGAGATTGACTGTGAGGCTTGGTTATGGGAGATTAATTATACTCACGTATTTTCCAGGGTTTGTTCTGACCTTTTCTACTGTGCCAAGGCACAGTTTTCTCTTCTTTCTTCACGTATGCTTACGTAGGAAGCTCAGGCCCCAGGGTTTTTCACAGACACTGTGGGCGCTCTCCTGTTCTGCGTATGTGGGTTTACATGAGACCAAGTGCCCAGGATTGAATTGGCAGCTGTTATATTCCTCAGCTGCTCATGAAGGTGACCTGGAGGGGTGTGAACTGCTATTGCATTTCACTGTGGAAAAGTTAATGAATGTCCCTGTTTGTCCCCACATGTGTTGCTAGTCTTTTCTGGGAAGTATTTCACAGGATGAGAAATGAGAAATGAAGACTGTAAGTAAGCAATGATCCCTCCCACTGAATAGGAAAGACAGCACACATCTGTCATGCCCCAGGTCACATTACCCGAGAAGAGCCGGATCAGGATAGTCATCCAACTCAACTGGAAAGATTTAGCTACCTCTTTCAGACTGGAGAGGCTGCCTCTGTTATTCCCCAAGGTGCATCCTTTATGACTACACTTGCCCTTTGTAAATGAGCCACTTACCTTACTTGCACTGCCATTGAACAACATTTTATGAGCATTGACTCTTCCAAGCACTGGGTTAAGTACCTGTGTCTATGGGAAGAGTTATGTCAGAGCACACCACCCATGGAGAACTCAGTAATTATTTATTGAACAAAGGCTGAGTGATAATAAAACAACAAACATCAGATACAGTTGCTACCTTTATAGACTTGGGATGTAAGAAGGAAAGGTAGATCAGGTACTACTCTGTACGTGATGATCAACTTTGTGAAACAGGCATTTACAAACAGGAAAATAGGGGCTCAAAAAAAAAAAAACAAACCTGTGCCAGGAATGCATTAGTTCTTTCGGAGTTGTTGACGGGTGAGGCTTCCTACACCCCATTACAGGCTATTGTTATTACCTGTAGATCACCCTGTCTACCTCCAAAAATTGATGCTAAGTTCCTACTTCTGAAGACACCACCTACTCGAGCCAGACTGTAATCAAGCTAGTACTGGCCGGGAAACTTTACCCCTACTGACTTGCTTTCATAGGTCCACATGTTCTCAATTTTGTCAGGTAATCTTTCTATTTCCCCTTTCTACGTGAATCTATATATTTTTCTTAGGGTTTACCTTGTTACTTAATTTCTCTGGGGTTGTGGACTATAAGCTCATTATCCATTGCTTTACAGATAACTTAAGAGTGAGTACATAGCATGTTCATCTTTCTGGGTCTGGCTTACCTCACTCAGGATGGTTTTTACTAGTTCCATCTATCCATTTGCATACAAATTTCAAGATGTTTTTTTTAACCACTGAGTAATACCCCATTGTGTAAATGGACTACATTTTCTTTATCTATTCTTCAGTTGAGGAGAATCTAGGTTGTTTCAAGGCTCTAACTATTGGATTAGATGCTATGAACATAGTTGAACAAATGTCCCTATAGTATGATTGAACATATTTGGGGTATATACCCAAGAGTGATATTGGTGGGTCCTGAGGTAGGTTGATTCCCCGTTTACTGAGACATAGCCATATCACCATACTGATTTCAAGAGTAGTTGTACAGGTTTGCATTCCCACCAGTACTGGAGGAGTATTCTCCTTATTTCACATCCTCTCTGGCATATGCTATCATTGCTGTTTTTGATATTAGCTGTTCTGACTGGTGTAAGATGGTATCTCAGAGTTGTTTTGATTTGCATTTCCTTGATGACTAAGGATGTTGAACATTTCCTTAAGTGTCTTTTGGCCATTTGAAATTCTGCTTAGTTCTGTATATCATTTTTAATTGAATTATTTTTTATGTCTAATTTCTTGAGTTCTTTTTATATTTTGGAGATCAGTCCTCTGTCTGATGGGTTGGTGAAGAACTTTTCCCATTTGAAAGGCTGCCTTTTTGTCTTATTGATAGTGTCTTTTACTTTACAGAAAATTCTCAACTTCAGGAGGTCCCATTTATTTATTGTTGCTCTTAGAGTCTGTGATACTGGTGTTATATTTAGGAAGTGGTCTCCTGCACCAATACATTGAAGGCTACTTTCCACTTTCTCTTCTATCAAGTTCAGTGTGGTCAGATTTATATTGATGTCTTTAATCCATTTAGACTTGAGTTTTGTGCATGGGGATAGACATGGATCTGTTTGTATTCTTCTACAGGTTGACATCCAGTTATGTCAGCACCATTTGTTGAAGATGCTTTCTTTTTTCCATTGTATAATTTTAGCTTCGTTGTCAGAAATCAAGTGTTTATAGGTATTTGGGTTTTCCATTCAATTCCATTGGTTCACTTGTCAGTTTTTATGCCAATACCAAGCTGCTTTCACTACCGTAGCTCTGTAATAGAGCTTGATGTCAGGGGTGGTGTTGCCTCCAGAAGTTCCTTTATTGTGCACGACGGTTTTGGCTATCCTGGGTTTTTTGCTTTTCTACATGAAGTTTATTATTGTTCTTTCAATTTTTGTGAGGAATTGTTGGGATTTTGAAGGGGATTGCATTGAATTTGTAGATTGCTTTTGGTAGGATTGCCATTTTATTATGTTGGGTCCACCTATCCAAGAGCATGGGAGATCATTCCATTTTCTGGTATCGTCTTCAACCCATAATTCTTATCTATGTTTATCCACATGGCTTGGTACCTTACTCAATGATGCATTCTTGTTTTGCTTCCTGTGCACTGCATCTGGCTGGTGACTGCGGACTGAACCTTTCCACTTCCCAGAATCCTTCTAGTCTGGTTTCCCTGCCTATACTTCCTGCCTTGCTACTGGCCAATCAGCATTTTGTTAAAGCAATACAAGTGACAAATCTTTACAGGGTACAAGAGCATTATGTCACATCAAAATTTAATTTACCTGATGATAAAAATAGAAGAGCCTGGTACTCATCCTTCCCATGATGTGGGATGCTGCTTCTGACCCAGATTCACATTTTTCATTTTCTTCTGGTTTTCAGCAATATTTCCACCATGTTTATAAGACTATTGGGATTTTTTTTTATTTAGCACTGTAGTCACTGTTATGTTGCTCTTGTTCAAGTAAATTTCTTGTTATTCACACTAGGACAGGATACATCAATTAAACTCTGGGCTACACCCAAAATGAAGACAGGAAGGTAGGATGGGGACTGGTTGGAAAGAAGAATTTCAGGGAGAGGGAGTGGATAAAAAGAGGAATGGGACTTGAAACTATTAAGCATCATTGGATAAATGCATGATTGTCAACAAGCTAAAACCAAAAACTTTTATTTGCTTTTCTTTTTCTCAAGACAGGGTTTCCCAGTAGCTATGGAGCCAGTCCTGGAACTCGTTCTGCAGACCAGGCTGGCCTCAAACTCACAGAGATCCACCTGCCTTTGCCTCCCAAGTGCTGGGATTAAAAGGTATGTACCACCACCATCTGACTACTTTTCTAATACCACAGGTACTAGTGTGATAACAAAGGAACTGCCTGTTCAGAAGACCCACTTTCAGCATGCAATCATAACAAATTGGGTCTGAAAGCCACAGAGATGTCCAATCATGAAAATGTGAGTTGTAGTCACATTTACAGTTCTTCTCATTGGATTTTAGCCAAGCCACCACACTAAAAACAGCTACATGGAATTTAAAAAATATCTAATTCCTTTAATAAATATACAGAGATTAATTCATGACTGGAAGTAGTGGGTTTCTATAACTGTTTTAACCAGCTCTGTAGATGATTTGGATGCATTCTCATTTCCTGATTTGCTGATAACTTGTATAACTGTAGACCAAGTATGTGTACCAGGAAATGGTCAGCAAACTTCCCCAAATGTTGGATGTTTTCTGTGACTGTAGTGTAGTAGACACGAATCTGTGAAACTCCTGTCTCAGTTGGGAAAGTTATATACTTTATGTTAAGGGCAGCCTTTTCTATTCTGCTTCTTGACTTTCTCCTGTTTACAAGTTATTTTCATTCTCCTGTGTTTTAGTGCCAACTTGGCCCCCATTGATTGCCTTTGCTTATTGCAGTAGCATTTATTCAACCAGCTCTAACTGAGGTCTATGATGAGTTGCTTTATGGAGATGAATAACCAAACATCACATTCCCTACCCTAGACTAAAGGCCTCATCTACTCTCTGGAGCATTTCCCTCTAGCTGATTCAATTGGAATAGAAGTCTGACTGAAATAGGGGTCATTTGGTTTCTCTCCTGGGACTGCTAAAGAAAACAAGGATGTTGATGCGTTGAGACATAGTTCAGCTTGTACTTCAACATCAAGTAGAGTTGTAGCTTAAAGATCTGACAGCCCAAAGACCCTTGTAAACTGGAATCATTAAGAAGCAAAAGGCATTATCAGTTATAAGTTTACCACTTAGGAAAATGCAATCTGCTATAATATTGTTTTAATTGCTTAAAGTACTCTGCTTTAGAAAGAGCTCTGATAGACAGTTTTGATTGTGAACATGATCCTATTCTTCTATTTCATGTTTTACAGTTTCTTCCTTCTCATGAATTTTGAAATATAAATAAAATAGAGTGTTAAGTAATTTTTAAAATTTTATGTTCAATTCTTCAGTCTCTCTTCAGACTATAATTTTTTGTATGAATTGTCTTTTCACTAACGATTTCCTTCTCCTTCCTCTTTCTTCCTCCCTCCTCCTTCCTTTTTCTCTTCTTTTTCATCTTATTCTTCAATAGGATCCTTCTATGTAGCCCTGGCTGTTCTGGAATTCTATGTAGACCAGGATATCCACTAAATTATAGATATCTGCCTACTTTTGCCTCTTGAGTGCTGAAATTAAAGGCATGCATCACCACATCTGGCTCAAGATTTTTGTTAAAATAAAACAGCACTGAATCTTGCAATCTCTCTCCCTTCTCTCTCTACCTCTCAATCCAGCATTCTTCCTCTCCCCTCCTCTGTCTGTCTGTCTCCCCCTCCCTTCATTGCTTGGTATCAACCTAAGCGTCTGGTACATACTATAAAAGTGTTCTACCACCGAGTCATACCCCCTAGCCAACCTGATTTTTTGTAGACTTGAATCTGTAGGACACACACACACACACACACACACACACAAATTGTTCTATCTCAAGCTCTTTGAAATCACTTACAGATAGAATATTTCAGATGGAAAAACATTGCCTTGTGGTCTTCCAAAATTTCCTCTCCTCTAGTGACACATTTTCCAAGTTTAGGTGGTCTGTTTTTCTACTTGTAGGGCAGGAGGAACAGAGGTCAAGAACTTGGCAGACATGATTGTGCAAGGGCCCTGGGGAAAGCGTGAGGGCATAGCCGTTCTGGTGAGAGCTGCTGGACTTTCTCCCATTAGAGTCAATGCTGCAGCTACAGCCTGAAGGTAAATGTCTCTCTAACTTAGCTGAATGGACTTCTGGAATTTGTCCTCCTAGAATTAAAACCACCTGACTCAGATACTCTGGAGAAGTTTGCTTCTTGTGGCGAATGTGAACATGTAAACAGAGAGAGTTACATCTGAGCATGATCTGCTCCTTGAAGAAGACTGTGTACAAAGTCCTTTGGGAGACCATGGTGTGAATGTGTTTATATTCACCTTTCCATGAATTCCTGAGTAGAGGAACAGCTTCATTTAAATGCTTTACAAATGATGCTCATTAAGATGCAGGGAGTTACAGAAATGGACTGATGCTAGTGCAATGTAGAATTCTAAACAGGCTGTCAGCCGAGCTGTGTGCTCACTGGCTATTGCTGTCCCGAGAACTCAACCTAAGCTCTTTCTTCATGATTTCACAATAGCTTTTCAAGGTCCTTTCCTATGTGTTTCTTGCTTTACTGTCCTGTGTCATGCACCTTTCACCTTAGAGACCAAGGCCATTTTTGGACAAAGCTGTGCCTTCTCATTCTTTTCTACAATATCAGAAACACCCTGAAACCCCAGATTCTTCATTGCCTCTTCAGGAAGTGTTCCCCGATTCTACAGTTCCAACTAACAGCTTCTTCCTAAACATTTCTTGTGTCCAAAGTATACTTGTTTCATGTGGTGGTTGATATTTCTCCTGAGCAGATTGTGTGCTCTCTGAATTAAGGACCATATCCTAATAGTTTTGTTCTACAAATAAAATACTGAATTAATTGGTAAGTCTGGGAACTCAGTGATATGGCAGAATAAAGATTATTTGATAGTTCAGAAAAAGCTTTGCACCCTGTCCAGTGCTCTCCAAGCAATAGACTCAGCTCAGGTAAACCTCGTGGAAACTGAAGCCACTACTGTTAGCCTCCTTGGTGAACCATGTCTGACTGCTGGTGTTATTCATGAACATTTATATAGTGTGCTCCTAAATTTGATGGCTATCTGGCACATGGCACCCAGAAATGACCACAAATATCATTCTGGATATTATAGTGGAGATAATTGTCTTCTAGATGACATACACATTTAAATCAAAAGACTAAGTGAAGATTGTCTTTCTAATATGAGTAGGCCTCATCCAGTCATCTGGACATCTGAAAGAGAAAACAACTAAAGGTCTCAAGAGGAACAAAGCAATCTGTGTTCAGGCTGCCTTTAGATTTGAGCAGCAAATCTAAAACCGCCTTCTCGTTAACTTGCTCTATCAAATTCAGACTCAGCATTTCCCACAATCACAAGAATACCTTAATCTCTTTCCCTCTCTTACTTTCAGTTTCTGCCCTTTCCCCTTCATACTATATGTACGAGGGCACACACACACATACACATACACACACATGCACACACATAAACCCCACACTGTTGGTTCTGTTCTATAGAGAACCCTGATGAAAGCACATTTGGGAAAGTTTGGATTCTAACGGTGATGGCCACTCTTAATTATTAATTTGTCACAACCTGGAATCCCCTGGAAAGAGATGCTCATGAGGGACTGTCTAGCTCAGGCTGGCCTGTGGGTATGGCTGTTAGGACTGTCTTAATTCATGTGAGAAGCCCCAGCGCAGTGTGAGTAGCATCATTCCTTAGACAGGGGTTCCTGAACTGTATAGTAGTGGAGTAATCCAGCTGCACACAGCAAGCCAGGAGCACTTGTGCCACCACAGCTGTTTTTTACTGTGGATATGACAAGTTTCTGTTATTGTGACTTCCTCACAATGAAGAATTATAACCTGCAATTGTAAATGGAAATAAGTCCCATTATCCTTTAAGCTGCCTTTGTTAGGGTATTTTATCATAACAACAGAAATGAAATTAAACAAACTGAAACACTGTGATTCCAAGGACTACCACTACCCTCAATTCATACAATTTCTTCAATCATCTTTAGTTGTTATGGCCTTCTGTGGCCAAAACAAACCCTTCTCACTCATTCTCTCTCTCTTACACACACAGACATACACACAGACACACATAACACACACACACACACACACACACAAACACACACAATGATGTAGTCTAACATTTTTTTCCCTGTGGAATCTGTCCCTCTTGCCGAGAGTCTCACTTTGATGAAGTCATCTGTCTCTGGATCTCACTTCATAATTTTCTGTAGTTTGTCACCTCTCACTATTAACTTACGCTGCCTGTAGCTGCCTGGCTGGCCGTCGCTTCTTCATGGTGCCGGGAGATGATAGAGAACCTAAGCTTCAGGTCCAACTAGATTATTGACTCTTGCAGTGACAAAAGAAGTGGGTTGATGGGCTATAGAGCAAAAAGTAAAAGAAGGGACCTTTGAAATCATGCAGAAATGAATCCAAATACTCACAGACAGATGTTAAGAGTGGAATCAGATACTGGCTCTGAGTATCTGCCAACAAAGGCAGAAGATGGAGCCACCTAGTTTTGTTACCTGCTTGTCTAATGTGGGGAGGCTGGTTCTGAAGTTAACTCACAGTCCTATAAAACATCTGGAGAAAGATGGGTGGTGGTGACAGGCACCTTTAATCCCAGCACTCTGGAGGCAGAGGCAGGTTGATCTCTGTGAGTTTGAGGCCAGCCTGGTCTGCAAGACCTAGTTACAAGACAGGCACCAAAACTACACAGAGAAACTCTGTCTCAAACAACAATAATAACAAGAAAAACAACCAACCAACCAACCAACCAACCAACCAACCAACCAACCAACCAACCAACCAACCAAACAAACAAAATCTAAAAGTAAATGAAAGACTTGGTATTTAAAGAATCAAAGATGACTTTGTCCACATTTCAATAAAGTTTTTTGTTGTAGTTCTTATTCAACTCTAACATCTTAGAAGACTATCAAAACTTAGTATACAGCACATCTTATTTTCAGTCACTAAAAATTCAAAATCAGAATTTCGCAAACCACAACTTGAAAGAAAATCTGGTTTATCCCGAGTCATGTCTGTGGTATTATATGAGACCAGAACAGTGCCCACTTACTGTCTTTGACTGCCTTCATGCCCCCACGGATGAGGAGTAAAAGACACAGACTTTATATGGTCGCCAAAACTTAACAAACTATCATATTGTATACAGAAACCATTTTCCAGCCTTTGCCCTACACAATTAACACTGGATATGCAGTGCAGTGGGGTTCTTTCTGCCACCCCATTCCTTGTTTGCATCCATTCTTCTCATCTTCCAGTGTCCAGAGCCTGTGTCAGGGAAGCTGCCTCTGTTTTGATATCATCTTCTGTTTCTACTCGTGTGTGTGTGTGTGTGTGTGTGTGTGTGCATGTGGAGAGAGAGAGAGAGAGAGAGAGAGAGAGAGAGAGAGAGAGAGAAAAGAGGAGAGGAGAGGGCAGGGGAAGGGGAGGAGGAAGGAGTCAAGTCTCTTCTAATTTTATCTAGTTAAAAATCTTCTAAGAACCATTAAGAGTCCTCAGATCACATTGTCCTCAAAATGTCCTCTTTATATTTTGAGGAAACAGAGAAAATGACTATTTATTAAACTAGAAATAGGCAGAGCATTGACCAGCGAGGTCAAAGGTAGAATGTCTGGCTTTAGGTCAAACCACAAGTCAAGCAGAATCAGTTGAGGGTTTTCAGCCCTGTCAGGCACTCCCATTAGACTGTCATCATTTATCACATTCCACCTACTTAAAGATGGAGATGTTTCCCTGGGAACATTTTCTAAAAATTCTACATGCAAATTTCAGTGGTGAAGTTGGGTCCGTTTCACTAAGATCTGAAATGTCAAAACAGAATGTTTAGAAGATCAAACCCTCTTAACATTACGAGTAATCTTGGTCTCTGTAGTTTAGAAATACAAGTTAACAGGCAGATAATGACAGAGAAGAGGCTTGTATTATGTTAGAGAGTGGCTTAAATACTTGTGCAGGTGGTGACAACCCTACACACCTGGGTTTTCTCATTTATGACGTGAAGATGAAATTAAAATGTCTGCATCATGGGTAGCACAATATTTGGATCTTGGCTGTTCTACAAAGACCCGAGAGTTAAAGGCTCAGTCTCCAGGGTGGTACTACTAGAAAGTGGTAGTTCCACAGGTGTTTTGGGCAGGGATGTAGGTGGTTAATTTGAAAGGCCTATCAAGTTCCTGGTTGGAACTGGAGCTACTGAGGGAGAATATGAAACCTCCAGCTTCACTAGTCTCACAGTGAGAACCTCTGAAGTAAAAGCTTCCGCACACAATGTTTATAATGTGTCCCAGCTGGGAAAAGGCAGATGAGACTTATTGAGAAGTATGAATTATGGGCTTTGTTCTAAGAAGTGGGTTTTTTTTGCCAATGAAGAATATAATGAAAAAATAATAAAAAATAGGATTTTCAGGGGCTATAAAGATGGTTCAGTCATTAAAACCCAGTCATAACAAAAACAAAAACAAAACAAAACAAAAAAACCAAGAATGATGTTTTTAGGTAGAGATCATGAAGACTCAGTCCCAGAAAAGCTACCAGTCGTGTATANTCCAGTCCAAAGAGCAGTCAGGGTTTCCTGCCCTATGGGAAGTCCAAGGTCCTCTCCCCTCCATCCAAGTCTAGGAAGGTGAGCATCCAAACAGACTAGGCTCCTGGGCTGGAGAGATGGCTCAGCCATTACAGGCTAGGCTCACAACCAAAAACTACCAGTCTTTACAGAGATTATAACAATTGTTTGTAAAGGATTTTATGAAGTGATTGTAACTTCCTTTTCTTGAATAGGTTAAACATTCCTTCAGATAATCTTGTTCAAACATGAAATTTGCCAAACAAACAAAGATGAAAGGAGTGAAAGCATTGTGAAGCCCTAGGACCAAGCTGGAACGAATGGAGGCTTGAGCATTGTGGGGAAAAAAAGAAATGAGTCACGTAGTTCAGAATATAACTCACATATTTTAAGGATATTACCCTAAACTTAATAATGTCTAGAGTATTTTTGAGTTGTTTTCTTTACAGACTGGCTTTCAGAGTATGACATTATTTGTTTACCAGTGGGATTAGAGATATTCTGGATAGAAATTGTTTTTATTTTTTATTTAAATATTTTTAAATAAAATTAAATAAATTAAATTATTTAAGTATGGATGCTATTTTTCAGAGATAGGTAATTTTCTTGTATATAATTCATGTACTTTTGGGTTTTTAATCACGTGCCATCTACTTCTCAGGCTTCACCAGGGCCACCTTAAACTGTAGAGTCACCTGATTACAAGATCTTTGGAGTACACAGTCATTATTTCGCATCCTCCATAGTCTGTGTTCTCTTCTGCTATCTTTGGGCTGTTTTGAAATTCATGTTAGGATTACTTTAGTGTTCACTAACTAGAACTTGTCATTAAATTTCCCCATTTGACAATATATCTTAAACTATCCTCATGTATTTTACTGTAAGATGTTAGAGATTTTATATATTTTGTGTGTGAATGCCTGTGCCATGGTGTACCTGTGGATGTAGAAGACAACGTTTTGGAGTTCGTTCTCTCCTTCCATCCTTATATGTGGTGTGATGGTTTAAAAGAAAATGGCCCTCAAAGGGAGTAACACTATTAGGAGGTACAGCCTTATTTGAAGAGTTATGTCATTGTGGAGTTGGGCTTTGAGGTCTCATAAACGCTCAAGCCATGCCTAGTGACACAGACCACTTCCTGTTACCTGCAAGATCAATGTGTAGTTCCTTCTCTCCTCTCCTTCCCCAACTCCATGCCTTCTTGTACACTGGCATGTCCTGACCATGATGATAATGAACTAAACCTCTGAAACTGTCAGCCACTCCATTAAATGTTTTCCTTTGTTAGATTTGTCATGGTCATGGTGTCTCTTCACAGTGATAGAAACCCTCAATAAGACCTGTGGTTCTGAGCATTGCACTTGAGCTGTCAGGTTTGCACATGGAGTATTCGTTTATCCACTGAGAAATCTTGACATCCCATAGACACTAACTTTCAATGGATATTTTATAATTGACATAATTCTTGTATATAATTCATGTACTTCTTTATTTTTATTTGCGCTGATGTCTTTTCTCACTGTCTTGGCAAACAATGCAGGCTTTTTTGTTTGTCTTTGTGTGTCTAATAATGCCCTCAGAATATGATATGGCTCTTCAAAGACATCTGCTACACGGAATGCCTAGGTATTTGCATCATACCCTTGGATTCCACTAGGGGTGGTTATTCATTCCTTTCTTCATCAGAGCTGGGATGAGAAGTTTTCCATTGTGACTCTTTTTCATGTGAGAAATCATAGGATTTCAGAAAATAAACCACGTTGTTGAAATTTACAGAGGTATCCCCAAGTTTGCTCATGTGAAAGTGTAAGAGAATCAGAAAACTTTTATTTATTTATATATTTATTTTTATTACATTATTAAAAAAATACCAATCCAAATTCCCACTCCCTTTCCTCCTCCCATTCCCTCCACACACCCTTCCACCCACCCCCATCTAATCCTAAGAGAGAGTAAGGCACTTTGCTTTGTGGAAGGTCCAAGGCCCTCTTACTATATCTAGGTTGAGCAAGGTATATATACAACGAGATTAGGATCCCAAAAAGCCAGTACATGCAGTAGAGATAAATCCCAGTGCCACACTGCCAGTGGCCCCCCAGTCTGCCCCAGCCATACAACTGTCAACCACATTCAGAGGGACAAGCTTGGTCCTATGCTTGTTTCTTCCCAGTAGCTCGAGTTGGTGAGATCCCATTAGCTCAGGTAAACTGTTTCAGTGGATCAACCCTTCATGGTCTTGACCTCTTTGCTTATATTCTCATTCCTTCTGCTCTTCAACTAGACCTTGGGAGCTCAGTCCAGTGCCCAGTGTGGGACTCTGCCTCTTTTCCCATTTGTTGTTGGACAAAGGTTCTATGATGATAGTTAAGATAGTCATCAGTCTGAATACAGAGCAAAGCCAGTTTGGGCACCATCTCTATTGCTTAGGGTCTTAGCTAGGGTCATTCTTGTGGATTCCTGGGAACTTACTAGAGCCAGGTTTCTCGCT
>LOEQ01006631.1:12263-35983 GCA_001685075.1 Bramus lutescens | reverse complement strand
AGGAACCCTGAAGGATCATCTCACCTTTAGGCAAGTTCAGCAGTCAGTTCTCTGTGGGTCCTGCATGTTCAGGTCAGCAGTCCAGAAAGGAGCAGTCTCTTGTTCAAATGGCAAACAAACTCCATAAAAAGCCTCTTCAAACCCATCTTCCTCTTGAAGTAATTGGTGCTGCCAGGAGCAGATGTGTCTCCTGGTCATAAAAAGTCTTAAGCTCTTAAAACACTTTAAATGCCATATTCTATAGTCTTTGAAAGGTTTGGAGAATGTCTGTCTATCTGAAATATATCTCTGTACATCTAGAAAACCCAAGTAACATGACTACAAGCTTGACTATTATAGATGATTATCTATTAACTTATATTTCTTAATTATACATTACATTGTAAATGAGCTACACAAACACAATACATTAATCAAGAAATTTATCTTAAATGTGTATTAATAAACAAAGATCCATACCAATGCAAATATCTATAGCATATCCTCCTTTAAATGTAAAAAAGCATTTACAAACAATATTTGGGAATAAGAGTGTAGTTTTGTCCAAACTTATTCCTGCTATTTGGAAGTGCTGTTAATCAGATCTTTTATGGAGTATCCTGTGTGTTAGGTTCATCTCAGTCAGCAGTTGTACAATGTGATATTTTTGGGGTGTTCACAGCAACCTTTAGGGGGTCTTGGTCCCTCAACCATATTAGTCTGGAAGCAATCCACAGATTCTCGTCCTCTGTGGAAACAAAAGAACCTCTTTTTCAAAGCAGCATATCTTAGACTCAAATTTTGAAGGCAAAATACCTTTAAAATATATATTTTTGTTACTTAGCTCTTTCACAGTCAAAAAATTCAAAAAATACCACAATAATATACATGATCCAGACTCTCTGTGAAATTTTCAACTTTACGTGGCTTATTTTGTTTACTCAGTTTAATCTACTACTGTCTGTACCCTTTACTTTATATGCTTTTTACAAACCATTTACTTTATTTTAGAACTCTCTATTCTTTCTGTTAAGCCTATGTACATTTATGTAATACTGTAACCCATTTAGAGGTCTTTTATATCTGAATCTGTCCTATGTATCTGTAATTATTTACTCTCCAGGAGTGCTTCTTAAAATGCCAAGCACTTCTTAAAACTTAAGCTGTGGCATTACTAGGTCAAATTCAATACTTCCTGCCTTCCCTACCCAATCCAGCATGACGGAGCTGCTTGTGCCTCTGAGAGTCATGCATACTGCCTCACCTTCAGGCACAGACCCAGTCCACATTGCCATCAATCAAGCTGAAGCACGCTGCTCACAAACCCCATGCAAATGCCCCATCTCCCAAAAGAGCCCCAGGTCATGCTCTTTTACTCAGTTTAATCTACTACTGTCTGTACCCTTTACTTTATATGCTTTTTACAAACCATTTACTTTATTTTAGAACTCTCTATTCTTTCTGTTAAGCCTATGTACATTTATGTAATACTGTAACCTATTTAGAGGTCTTTTATATCTGAATCTGTCCAGGCCAGGAAGCTGGCATTTCAAACCACCATGCCTTTTCTGCTACCACTGAGTCAGGAAAACCTTTCTTCAAGGAACCATGCCTCTGATTGCTTCCAGCAAACAGAGCCCATCCAAGAAAAGGCCACTAGCAAACTATGCTTAACTCTGTTCTTTTGTGTCTAGAATTAATTTTTAAGCTTTCTCAGGTTTTTATGTGGATGCAGTTACCCACGTTGGCACACCAATCTATTGGAAAAGGCTGCTTGTTGGTTCCCAGCCATCCAGCTAGCTTAGACCTGAAATAATCACACAGAAACTGTATTAATTAAATAACTGCTTGGTCCATTAGCTCTAGCTTCTTTTTAACTAACTCATATTAATTTAACCTATTTCTATTAATCTGTTTATCACCACGAGGCTGTGGCTTACCAGATAAAGTTCTGGTGTCTGTCACCAGCAGTGGCTACATGGCATCTCTCTAACTCTGCCTTCCTCTTCCCATGCTATAGGCCAAGCCAGTTTCTTTATTCATTAACCAATAAAAACAACACATAGACAGAAGGACCTCCCATACCATGGAAGGAGGGGTGTGAAGAAAAACTGGTATTGGAATGTAAAATGAAATTAAAAAATAAATAAAAATTAAAAAGAATATCTCCAAATTTCACCTTGGTTAATCAACGCATTTTATTGGGACTTACAGGAATGAGGTGAGGGGTTGCTTATAGGAGCAGAAATGACTCCAAGACTGCTTAATCATGAAAGTTCACCCTTGTATGGTGACAGTTCATGAATCAGGACACCTGGAGTACACTGCATAACTTGTAGTCAGCTCAACAGGGTGGAGAATGTCTCTTTTAGGCAGCTTGACTGGTCTGTGCTCTTTTAGGCACCTTTTTTGAGATTGCCTCTTAGCTGTCCTTTCTTCTTACACACAACTGAGAAGAGAGAGGCTTAGAGAATCTGGTCAGTTTTGGGGACTTCCTGGAGTTTTCTTTTGTTCACTTCTTGAGTTTTAATGAGCTTATCTGCTAGATGGAGTGCGTCACATCTCTTTAGAATATCTGTGTTTTTACTAGCTTTCCTCCAAGGTGGAAGGTATTTACTTAATAGAGGGAATTGCTATACAGCACACATAAAAGAGTTAAGTGTGCCATAAAATAAAACAAAGATGGGTTCTTTGTATTATAAAACTGTTTCTAAGAAATGCATTTAAATAATTCTTACAGTTTAATTTTAGTGTGCTCCATCTATCAATCTATCTATCTGTCTGTCTGTTTATGAGATGGGATTTCACTATGTAATCCTAAGGTGGCCTAGAACTTGCAATGAAGACTGTGCTGGCTTTAAACTAACAGGGACCTTCCTGCCTTTGCTTTATAAGTGATAAAATTAAAGGCATGTGCCATTATCCCTGGCCAATGTGCTTTGTTTTCATATATCTACACTTGCATATGGTTATTCTAACATGTCAAACAACTTTTATTGTTTTCCATAATGTAATGCTCAAATAATTTGTAACCATTTTTTTTTAAATGAAGAAAAAAATGTCACTTAGGCTGTTGTTCAGTACATCAATTCCGTTGCCTTTGGCCTCCAGTTGAAGTGTCTGCACCATGCTGAAATTCGGCCTCACTCCATGAGTGTTGCTTTCTTTGCTTTTGTATACAAATGGAAGGTCATGGGCATGGGTGTTGTGTGTTTTCTAATAAACTGACCAAGAGACAAAAATATCACCAATGCTTCTGTTAAAACATATTAGCACAGGGACATTTTTGGAAACAATTCCACAAGTATTGGAAGCAAAGTAGATTGGGAAAATGGATGAGTAGGGGAAGTAGGAGAGCCACACTCAGAGTAACATCTATTTTCACTCGATTCTCAGGGAGTTATAGAGAATGCTTTCTAAGGTTAGCGTTATTTAGAAAAAGATGTAGTAAGTTATTCAGTGTCTACCTTAAATTGCATTTTCACCTTACACTGCTTTGCCTTATGCCCCAAATCTCCCCTATTCCCTTTTATTTAAGAGTGATTTGTAAAAGCTCAGGAGCTGATCAGTAGGTATGACATTTTCCAGAAGCTTGGCAAAAGCACAAGAGGTTATTCTGTTCAGGAATTTAGTAGTTTCTACACTCTGAGCACAGAGTTTGGCTTCTCTGATGCAGATTCATTAAGCCTTATATGAAAAAAAATCTCCTTTAGGGGATAGGTTGAAGGTTTTCTGTTGTTTTTTTTTTTGGGGGGGAGAATCTCATAAAACAGTTCATGTTTTATCAAAGAAGTCATGCAAAATAAAGCACTAAGTCCTCTCACCCTTGGGTTTGTGATTCCACTCATCTTCAGATGCCATTATAGTGATATTTCATTTATGTTTTAATAAATAAAGTTTGCCTGAATATCAGAGGGTAAAACTAAGCTACTAGAGTCCAGGCACTGGTGTCACACACCTTTAATCCCAGCACTAAATGGAAATATAAGACTGGAGGAGGCAGAAGCTCAGGGCTCAGTATGCAGTCGTCCAACCTTGGTAGAGGTAAGACTTCTCTACTGGCTTGACTGCTTTGCTTTTCTGATCTTTAGCTTGAACCCCACTATCTGTCTCTTGATTTTTATTATTCATGCTACATACCATGGAGCAGTTCTTCAAGCAAACAACCACTTGAGTGGTTGGTTCCCCTTGGAAACTGTCAGGTGTGGCCATTCTGCCTGCTTCAGCAGGTTGAGACAGCCCCATTCTTTCTCTGATAAGATGCTAAAATGCGAGACAAATGTGAGGAACTTTGGAAATCACAGCGCATACACTGTGTCAGTTTCTAGGAGAGTTTTGGGATGGAAAGTGATAACTACACCCCCTTCTCCCCATGAACAATGGCTGTATTCATCCGGGGAAGTCTGTGGTGTGGGTAGGGAGAGCAGCACCACAGCTTACAGTACCTTGGCTTTTCCAGGGACTTCCATACTCAATAAATAAGAGCAAGGATATCCATATTTATGGACTGTGCTAGCATGGCACTTTTTACATAGTTTGTGTAATGTGTGAACCTCTGTGTTATATGTAGCAAGGAAGGAAGGGGATTCTCTTTTCCTTCTTAAAGAAACTAAACTAAAAATTTCCTCTAGTATAGAATATTTGTTTTAAGAGAAATAAACCAAATGGAAATTTCTTAAACTTGTATTATAAAGTAAAATTAATATCTGCTACAAACACCTTTATAAGGTATTCAGCATGAAGCTTTAAATGAGTAATAAATAGATTGTAATAGGGTTATTTAGTGGGTTTTAATGTGCTCTTTTTCCATAAAATTAATATTATAAAAACCTCACTTTAGAGGCTGAAGAGGAGGTTCAGTTAAGAGCACTTGCTGTTCTTAGAGAGCACCCAGATTCAGTTCCCAGAAGCCACATGGTGACTAACAGCCATATGTAGCTCAAATTATAGGGAATTCATCACCCTCTTCTGGCCTCCACATGAAATGTATGCACATGGCACACATATATGCAGACAAGCAAAACATTGCTATATGTAAAATAAAAATAAATTCTTAAAAATATTGTCCAAAAATTCCTACTCCATAAAGTTGTTATAAGACTATAAAACAAACAAAATGATGATGAAAGTCATGGATACATTGCCAACATACAAAACTGGAGCTAAGTCAATAGGTTGGAACTATCCAATATATTCATATATATTCATCTTTATTATCATTTTATTTATAAGCTGGTGATGCATAAACTATGGAAGAAAATGCAAAAGTGAATTATGCCTCATAGTTTCTTTTGCATACCGAATTAATCATCAGTGTGAAATCTAATGAACACAGTGATGTGTGTTTCATCCTTTTCCCTGCATCTTTCAGACACATGCTCATTTTTCTCTGAGTCAGCACTTGCTTTATTTATAGGGACATAAGATCTTGGCTCTGACCCTTGTGACTGTGACTGTGTCATGAGTGTTCTAGTAATATATCATGTTTCCTTAATCTAAAGATATTACTTTTGTTAATCAGGTTAAATTGATCTGGATTTGGGTCTTGCCAAAATTTGAAGTTAACGTTATGATCCTGGTTTTTTTTTCCTTCTACAAAGAATGATTGAATCTGGCTGGGATACTTCATAATCTGATGAGTTCAGCCCTCTGTGTGTGTTATGTTAACCTTTTCTGGAAACATCCTCAAAGACACATTCAAAAGTGTATCTCCCAGATGATTTCAAGCCCAGTCATACTGATAATTAAGATCTACCCTGAGAGTATACATTTCTTTTTAAGGTATATGGAATTTTACTTCATGAAATAAACATTTCTTCATATTAATATAATTTACTTAGTATATTTAAGATTTTTGCATTCTATGCTAAGAGGGTCCATAATTTGATTATACAATAATTGGTAGACATTTGCATGGAGATATTTTGCTGTAACAAGCTGCTACAGAGAGGCAGGCTCTGTGTAACTCTTACAAAAGCCAGTTCCACCAGCTGAAGTATCTAGGACAAGTTACTTAACAGTACTGTGAAGTTATGCAATGTTAGATTTGGGCATATCTGAGGCAACTGTAGACCCAGAAATTTGGGATTTTGTGAAGAAAGTTGAAACTAGTCAGAGAGAAGATTAGACGTCCACTCTCCTCATTTCTGGTCCACTGTGCGTTTGTATAACCTAAAGCTGCGTAACGCTGAGCTGGTCCATGCTGCCTGGCAGATTCTCAAAGCACTTGTGTGTTTCAAGCCTAAAGAAAGAAGAAATAAAGTTGATTCTTATTTATGGAATATGAAATATGTTTTCTTAAATGATGAAAATAATTGCTCATGTTTTCCAAAGGAAAAACAAGTAAACATTGAAACAACTCTGAGAAGGTACTGGAAGGTCCTTTTTTTGTGCTGTCAGAAGCCAGCAGAGTATTCCTGCTCTAGACTTTCAATAAAGAAAATACAAAATTTGAGGCTAGACACGTTGGAAGTTATTGACTTGGGGCTCTCTTTTGGGGACTGATTTTAGTACCTGAGTAATATTTTCATGAATTGAGCAAACTTACTGTGAGGGTGGCACCTAAAATGATTGTAAAGCAATGGTTAATGACTCAGTGAGGTGAAGAGACCTGAGCTGCTGAGGTGACTTGCTGGATCAAGGCTCTTAGCAAATCAAGTCTGACAGCTTGAATGGATTCCCAGTACTCACTTGGTGGAAGGGGTGAATGGACCCCCACAAGTTATCCTCTAAGGTCCACATACTCCGCCAGTCTTTTCCCTTCTCTCTGCTGCAGAGTACCTTACCGGCACAGAAACAAAGACGAGAAGGAGGAGATATCTGGGATGTTGAATTCCTTGGGAAGACTCATGTTTTCCAGAAGTTGGGCAGAAAACATGGCAATTCAAGGTTCTGTCACAGCAGTAAAGCTTAGTAAAGTTTCAGAACTAACTGGGATTGCCTTTCCAACATAAAAAGAAAATACTATTCTGTTCCCTACCACAAACCTATTAAAATCATTCAGGAATGCCTCTCCAGCCTTAGTAGTGGGCTGTGTGGAGGCTTTCAAAATTTAGGAGTACCTGATGCAGTAGATGTTTCTGCAGAAGATTCAGGCTGAAGCCCAAGGAACCATTCTTCCTCAGTCATATGATACAGGAACCTGTGTGGTTCTGGAAATGTTATTGGTAAAAAAAAATTCAATGCAAATTCTGTGACAAGCTTTCTAGGGAAACATACTATAGGCAGACCATTAGAAGAAATGAGCAAGGCACTAACATTTTAGCCAGGAATTAAATACTCAGATATTATGAAAGAATTTATGACATGTGTGAAGATGTCAAGGTGCAACCTATCATTTGCCAAAATTAATATACACTAATAACAGTGGGAAAATATCAAGCACCTTATGAGGAATAACACCTTGACATAGATTACCAATCAGTGGTAGGACAGTCACTTGGTGTGGTGAAATGAAAAATATTTGATATGAATTTGAGATTTCAGGAGCCCACTTCAGTTCCCTCCCCAAGTTTACTGTAAGGCTAGGATGGGGCTGGTGTTTGGGTATAAGCTGAAAACAAACTGCGCCTGTATTAAAGTCATAGCTGGGTGATGTGGGATTCCCCTCTGTATGCTGTGAATACCATTGGCCTATAGCAAGGCAGAACTTAGCTAGGTGAGGAAAACTAAACTGAATGCTGGGAGAAAGAAGGTGAAGTTAGGAGAAGCCATGTAGACCAGAGATAGATGCTGGAGCTTTACCCAGTAAGCCACAGCCTCATGGCAATACACAGATTAATGGATATGGGTTAAATTAATATATAAGTGCTAGACAATAAGAAGATAGAGCTAATAGTACAAGCAGTGATTTAATTAATACAGTTTCTGTGTGGTTATTTTGGGAGTCTGAGCAGCCAGGAACAAACAAGTGGCCTCTTACAATAGCTGGGGGTAAGAAGTCGAAGAGACTATGCCTGTAAGCTTGACGCTTCTGCTTTTCAGCTTCCTGATCCCTGGAATTCTTCATCACAGGTTGCAGGTGTATGACATGTTGTGAGCTTTATGCTTCTTGCTTTCTCATCTCACTGAAAAGGACCTGCTAGATGCATTCTGAACCTGCCTCCAAACAGCAAGCTGGTGGAGCGTGGGTGCTCAAGAAAAATTTACAGTTTGATAACATACATTAACAAATCTATTTATTTGTATGTGTGTGCTCACGTGTGCACAAGTGTGATCCACAGAATACACATGGAGATAAGAGGAGAACCTGAAGAGTAAGTTATCTCCTTCCACCATGTAGGTCACGGGGATTGAACTCAGGTCATCACAGTTGACAGCAAGTCCTTTACTTGCCCTCTCACCAACTTCAGCTTGATAACCATTTTAATGGGAAGGCCAGCCACAAACCAGCCTCTCTGTCATCACCGTGAATGAACGTCCCTCTCTACAATGTCTTAAACTCACTTTTCTTGTGTTTTATTTTTGTGTCTGTAATGGCACTGGAGATTGAACCTAAAGATCTATGAATGCCTGGCTAGCTTTCTTCAATGTGCTACTTTTCAGCCCTTAGGTTGACTTTTATGATCATGATGTAGGTGAAAAGACCAAAGCAGCTTATTGAGTTCACAACTTGAGTTCAGATATAACTCACTCTTCATTGTTATATTCAGTACACCTAAGGTTGTGAACTTCTGACCCAAGAGATGATTATAAATATCAGTGGGACCAAATTCCTATTTACTTCTCCTGTCTCTTAGGCATCTCTCTGGATTGCTTTTTGAAGAATGTTTCATAAAACCCATGCTTAATTTGAGTGTGATGGAAAAGTAGAACATACCTAGACTTTCAGTGGTCATGATCATAGGAAATAGGCATCACTACCCAATGGTTTCTACTCTGAACACTATAGTAAACATATTTTTAAAGTAGCCATTAGAGTGCCAAGAAAGAAGTGAGAAGTCTTGATTGAAAGTGTCTTGGGATTCCCTTTCTGGACACTGTTTCCTGCTTTTCTAGTTTTAAGAAAATAAATGGATGTCTCCCACATGGGTATGGATGGAGTGGAACAGGCACAGCCTGGATGAGTATGAATTCATTTCCTATTGCTGATATATTTTTCTTCTTCCTTTTAGTATGCCATATCTCTTCAGCACTCCATGTTGGCATTTAGTACTGGACTCGGAACAAGACAGCATGAAAACTCTTACTAATATTAGACTGTACACATGACAAATGCCTGCAATTTCCTTTGGATCTATTTTATGTGGGCTTCTGCTTCTGGAAAAAAAAGGACTGAAACAGCTCAATTAGCAATTGTTTTGAGCACTCATTTTTTTAGACCCAAGGATATTTGGCTAATTTTACAGTTGGCATTAGCTGTAGTCATTACTGAATGTCTCCTGCATAAATTATGGCATATTCAAAATGTGAAAATTCTCATTTCAGCAGCAGCAATCCAAGTGGAAAACTGAAAATCCCTAAACAGAAAATTAGCAAACATTTGTTCTGTCACATTTCAAGCTTGTGGTGTTCTATTCCTCCCATGAACAATATTACCCTGGCCTTCCATTCAAGACGTGTAACTATTTACAACATCCCAGGGGAAAGGTACCCCATGGTTATCGATGAGTCAATTATTTAATCATAAAAGACAAGGACTTAAATAAGAGAGATAAAAACGTCTTCAGGCACAGCCACTGGGGACACCAGGATTTGGAGAGCACTCTACATAACCTAACCCTACTCAATGATCTGAACACCAGTGATGTTGAAATTATGTAGCTAAGGGTAGAGGCCCATGCAAAAGTTACTATTGCACAGGATACCTGTTTCCTGTCACAATATCACATTGTGGTCCATGTGCTGGCATTACTTATCTTGAACTAAAAGTATAGACCATATGAAAGTTCTAAATATCAGAACATTTTGCTATTTTTTTACAAAAGAAAGAAGAAAAAAGAACAGCATGCCTGATTTTGTTGTAAAACTCCTAATATTTCCACACAATATAAATCCCCTCCCTTCTCCTTTTTAAAGTTTTTAAAATCACTTTTGTGTGTTTGATAACTACAGAATTTATGCATGTTCATATCTCTTTAATAATTTTAACGTTATAGACTTCATTATAAAGTCCTTGCAAACAAAATTCATCTTCCTTTAAATGAGGACATAACTTGTATATTTTTCATTTTCTTTTTGCCCTTTGTCTACTGACAGTGCTAAAGCTATTCAGAAAGGGCTAAATTAACCATGCCTCAGAGTTCAAAAGTGACTTTCAAATCTCAGAGAAGTGACAAGGGAATGAGTGTGTGTGCCTGCTAGTGTCCACTTTTGTTTGGGTTGTTTTGCTTTGTTCAACATCAAAAGCTAAAGCTGGTGTAAGAAATGGTGGATTTTGAGGCAGTTGAGCAAAAGTAAGAACTTCTCATTTCTGGAACTCAAGAGGGGCTGGGCCTGGCTGTGAGATACCCAGAAGGAAGTAGCCACAACATTGGCTCCAGAATAACAGTTTCCAATTATGAAGGTGCAGTTGAGACAAATTTCAGAAAATCTGAAGAAAGAATTGTTATGTAGAAAGATGAGCTAGGAGCCCATCTTTCATGTCTTTGACAGCGTGAGCACAGCCAGGAGTGTAAAGTGTGTCTAGTTCATGTCTCCCGGAGTCAGAGGAATGGAGGCAGCATCCTGAGCTTTCTCACGACCCAGGGTGGGCTTTGAGAGAGACCAGCTGAGGAGATATGAAGAGGAAGGACCTGAGAGATACCTCAAAGGATATAATGAAGCTTCCAGGATGTCTATAAGGATGGTTGGCACCCCTAGACTGTTGCTTTATGGTACCCAAGCCACAGTCCTGAAAGGGTTGAAAATCCTGAATTGCCTAATCTCAACCCTAAATTGACTGCATTTCCCCAGAATGGGCTGAATGCACCTGGAAATACACTAGATAAAATTTCTATTACCAGGTAAGGAGGTGGATCTTTCAGTCAGAAAGTAAAGGCAATGGAGAGGAAAAATAAAGTAGGGAAACTGAATTTTTTTATATATTTGTGTTTATGGCCTTTGAACTTTACAACCACTTGAATTGGGTTTAATCTTCATATGAATATTCTTATTTATGGCTGAAGTAGGTACATCCCACTAAAAGCCTACCAAAGCTCTCCCTTTGCCCTAGGGCAGTGGTGTACTTCCCTTCATACTCGGAGACCCACCAAGATTCAATTTATTCTTTTAATGGCGCTTATCACTTCTCATCATTTGCTGCAGTTATTTATATATTATAAATGCATCATTTGTGAATTGTCCAACAGACGCGAAAGCTAATTTCCTGATAAATGTAAACCCAAGTCGTGCTTCCACGTCTTCTTACTTACTTGTACTCCACTTCTGCTACTTTAGAGCTTCTCAGTGCTAGTGGAATCGAGCCACCACAGGCCTTTAAAAAATACAAACAGTGCTGGCTCTCTTAGAACCAAATACACCAGTGCCAGACTCTCTGTTCTTCCCTGCACGACTCCTAGCTTTTCCCAGCCTCCCGCCGTGCAAGACACCTCTCTTCCCCTCTCCTCATCTCACTGGCAGATCCAGCATCTTACCCTATAGTGTCTGCTGCTTCACCCCTGGACCCTTTTGTTCCCATAACTGACATCCCAAATCCTACCTCATAGCCTCTAGATAAACCAGAGACAACATAGCCAGCACTTAATCCAATACTGAGTCTAATCTGATGAAAGAACTTCTGGGTAATCTATTTCCAACTATTGTATTCCTTTCTTTCTTATGGCGATCAGAAAATGAGAATACGGTTTTGTATAAAAATACTGGGTGAGGAGATCATAGCCTGCAATCTCTTAGCAGTTGTCAGCTGGATAGTGGCAAGAAACTGGACTACTATTGTTTATAGTGACTCTAGGAAATAGAAGAGAGGATTCTGCTCCCTAGTTATCCTTCCTGACAAATTATACTTAATAAAAGCAATTATAACAGCCATTTCAGTTGCAAGGACTGCATTTGTGTGTGTGTGTGTGGTGTGTACTATGTAGTTCTATTTCTATCAATCTATCAATAAGTGATGTGGACTAAATAGTTGAATAGTGTGAGTTTTTTCTAGGTCATAGGATCTGGAGTGATTTATATTATATGTTCTTCACACACATACATACACACACATACATCTGCTTTCCGATTATTCTTTTACAATGATCATCTATTACTATCAAACCAAACAAATGTGTATTAGGGTGATACATCATTTAATCCCCCAAACAACTATAACTATGAGGGTTTTAATCGCTCTGTGTTCTACATTCTAATAGGATTAAGTAATTCCTCTAAGACATTATCTTGTTGATTATTGACTTTAATCCTTGTTTTCTGCCCCAGTCATAATTCTAATAGAGTATAGAAGCTCTCTTGCCATTTACCTCTGATCCCTTATCAGGATCAGTTCACTGGGACTTTATAAAGGTCTTTGAATCAAAAATGGAAAGAAAAGGACCAAAAAGAAGGTGGTTCATACACGTTAGAGATGATGAAAACATAACCTCTTCTCTGTTTATTCAAAAGTTTATTTTTGTATGCATGTACATGTACATTGTGTATGTATGTGTGTATGTATATATATATGTGCATGCATGCATGCATGCATGTATGTACATATGTTCATGTGTGTGCAACTGTGTCTCCAGATGTTCGCCCATGTGTATGTGTGCAAAGGCCAGAAGTTGAGTCTGGGTGTTGTTTTTTATTACTCTCCACCTTAGTTAGATAGTCTGGCTGGCCAGTAGGCTCTGGGATCCCTAGTCCTTGCTTCCCTTACACAGGGATTACAGGTACAAGTTGCCCTGCTTGACATTTAACTTGGGTGATGGGCAGAATAACTCAGGTCCTCATGCTTATGCAGCAGGCACTTTTCTCACTGAAGTTTCTGCTTATCTTCTAAAGCTAGATTTCTCTGAATATACTCACAGGGACGGGTAAAACTTATTAGGATTCAGACCCTACTGTCCACAGAAAGACAATTTACATGTGGCACCAGTTCAGGCATGCTTCCTTTAATTCATCTGAAGGGCACTGAAGGGGAATCACAGCCTTTAATATTCTTCCACAGTCCTACTGCTTGTTAAGGTGGCTTTATGTCTCATTTGGATCTGTCTGCTTTCCAGAAGGATTTACTCTGGTGTTTCTGGAAAGGTCATTGTGAGGCTGAGGTGAAGGTGGGCTCAAGGTCCAGAACAGGATTTATTCTAGTTGAAGAAGGTAGCTGAGAGAACTGGAGAGGCAATGTCTAGGCTAAGTGCCACCCCATCTATTGAATGAGGCTGCGGTAGTCACTGCTAATTGATTTTTTGGCTGCATTTGCATATAGTCTCAGCAGTACTGTCATACCACTTTTGGCGAAGTTGAGTTATAATCAACTGACTACAGTCATCACTCAGTCAAAGAACACTCTTTCTCATCCTGGAAAACAGAACATATGTAGCATAAGGATGTGCTTAGCCAAGGCAGGTTCTGTGCACAGGGTGTGACACCACTACCACCATATTTCATTTCAGTTCTCACCACCATCATTCAAATACTGAGCACTCACTTTTAAAACTGGGCATGGGCACAAGCTCTTGTAACCCCAATGCAGTGGGAGAAGAGATAAGAGGATTGCTTGTGTTGACTGACTATCAGCCTGGCGTCAGGTTCAGTTAGAGACACTATCTTAAAAGGATAAGGCAGAGAATGACAGAACGGGATATATAATGGCTCTGAGGATGCAAAGATATGCTCACCTGTACATGCACTACATACTTACATAAATATATGTACCCAATAAATAAAGAAAAGAGTGTGGTGCTTACCATTCTCAACCACAAGGTTTATCACTTAGATCATGTGATAGTGTGCCTTTGTGGCTACATCACCCTATAGGAAAGCGGTATTCAAGCTCAAAACAATTGGAACCCACATGTAAGGTTAAGCATTGATCATTATGGTGCTTCTTTATTGGACCTGACCCATTGCTCACGTTGATGGCCATTTGATAAAGGACTTGCCGTAGTAAGTCACTTCTCTTTGCCAAAGCTTTGTTTTCCAAAAGCTTGATCAACAGTGTCCTTTGTCTTCTCTTGCAAGCAATCTGAGAAATTTAGCATTTCCACATCTCCACAGAGGAGCTCAGCCAGGCAACTCTTTCTCTGATTCATCCTTCCTGTTTAGTTAAAGGTATCATTTTGGCTCATCTGTTCATATTCCTTTCAAATTACTACAAGAAATGCAGATGACTATAATCATAAAATTAGGACATAAAACCTCATTCTAATTTCCATAATTCTTTATTGGTTAACCCAGAGCACACTGAAAAGTAATAATAATGAGATGATGATGATGATGATGATGATGATAATAATAATAATAATAATAATAANNNTAATAATAATAATAATAATAATAATAATAATGAGAGAGTGGTTACCTATGCAATTATTTACAACTCATGGAAAGTTCATCCTATTTCCGTTTCCATTTCTTGATTAGGGAGACTGCTAAATATATATGTGTATATGTCTCCATGTATAGTGAAAGTACCTTAACAGATAAACCAACTTAGATCAGAATTTTGTTTCCCATGGTATATGTCAGCAAGCACTGAAGATGCAGACAACAAAACAGCAATTTGAGTCTCAGAGAGTGGGTCAGAAAAGAATAATTTTCAATTGTGATTCTGCTTCTGGTCCCACAATGGATCAGACCAAGTCTATTCATTAGGTGTCTTTCCGTCTTGTATTAGAAGATGCTGTCGTATATGTTGTCCTCTTTCACAAGCATAATTTTGTTTTGGGGAAACATAGGACCTAGAAAAGAGAGATCTTATTGCTGAGAGAGATACCTTGTCTACTGGACCATTGGCAGATGAAAACAGGGAGGCTGGAGGTGAAAATGTGATTTTTATAGTCTTGGGTGACAGAACAAAAGTCTCTGTCTTCCTTTTCTTCGCAGAAATCCATAGTCAATAACTCACTTGTAACTGCATGAAGGTCCGTGATAGCTGAGAATCCAATACCACTGCAGATAGGGGCGTAATTAACACTGTATTTCTTGCATTATAACAATTCCAAATGTCCTGAGAAGATGGGGGTTATAAAATGGGAGGAGTTCTGTGTCAATCTAGCATTATACCCTGTCTTCTCAGAATCGTGCATTACTTTTGAAAATTTTTTGACCTCTGATTTGGTGTTAACAATTATGAGACTGCTATTTATCTTCCTCTCTCATTTCCAGTGTGAGTACCATCTTTACTTTGTGGTTGTCAGACAAGAAGAATGGAAGGAAAAGAGATCTACAGACCCCAAGAAATCAAACATATCAGAGCAGATCCATATCACTCGTGCTGTGAGTTCTGGATCCTGAGATGAAAGTTGAGGCTGCTGAGAGCTAACTTACCACTCTGTTGAAGTCTCCTCCCATAGCCAGCATGCACCACAGACCAGCAATCCCTGTCCTTTGCAGATATGGTCTTCACATCCCTTATATGCTCTCCTGCGGACTTCAGGGCTGTGAAACAAAGTTCCTAACCACAGGGAAATGCTGGACTCCCTCTGAAGCCAAACTCTAAAGGAAGTCTCAAAGGTTGCCCTGCGGAGCCCCTCCCTGGAGCATCAGTACCTCTCTGTTGTCCTCTCATTCTTTGAAGTGAGTGCTGTCCTGTAGAACTGAGTACAGGAAGCCATTGAGAGCTGAGTTCATGTGACACTTCCTTGTTAATATCACCCGGCTTCCAAGGTGGTCTCAGGAGCTCTCTGGCTTCAGGGGATTTCTGATGCTTTCGTCAGCCATTCATACTTCTGTAATCCAAATGAAGCTTATGAATCTTTCATTGATCTGAAAGGCAGCACATAGCAGTCAGTGCTGATGGGATTGCCGAGCTGCAGGCCTGACGCGGAATAGGAAAGCCCACTTTCCCTCTTGAACATCAGGAACTCTTGTTTCGTATGTAAAGTTTCTTTATAAACTCTCCCCTGGCAATTTTCATGACAAGCAAACGTCATTTTTGCTAGGAATGGGTGTAAAGTTTGTGCACAGTTATCTTTTAAATGTCAGGGGTTTAAAAATATAAAAGACAAACAAGTAGTTTGAAGGCAGGAGAAACTTAGGAAACTTACAAAGCAGACAGGAAGCATCCTGAAAGAGTTTTATTGCAAGGTTACCTCTTGTTTACCAGAGTCTAGCTGCTGAGACAGTGAGTTTGGATGGGAGAACCTCTTGTCACTGACACACAGGTTGGGGCAAGCATTTGCTGAAACTCATTATCTCTGTACACTGGGATCACAAGCAACAATGACTTTTTAGAGTAATTTTGGAAATAGATTAACTATTCAATTACTACTTATTCTCTGACTCCACAAAACTATGGCTGCATACACCTCTCTGCACATATACACACAACATAAGTGTTTGAAGAAAAATAGAACCTTTAAAATGAATGAAAAGAAAACACACGTAAGTACAAGTTGAGATACTCAATCTTGATAAACTCAAGGCAAGGCAATCTATAGTGTTACTTAGAATATGTGGCTGCTGATAGGTCTCTTTTATGATTATTCATTTCAAAACTGAAAAAGTCACCCCATCATATAATTAAGCAAATATATAGTGAAACCTTTTCAAGTATAAGGTTCATGTCCCACAGGCAGCTTTTGTCCATCTTTAGTAATTACAAGTGCATTATTTAGTACATATTAAGTACTGTGAACTAATGATTTTATTTTGTTCAATTTCTCTGATGTTGCTGTGAAGTGAGCAAAAGAGTAAGAGGAAAACAGGGGAGTACATTTGGGAGAATGCTGAAATGGTTTTGTGAGATTCAATAATCCATGACTCAATACACCTGCCACTGACTGTGGTGGAGATATCTGGAGAATAACACGTCTGTGAGAGAGGCACAGTCCTAGAAGGTAATGAGTCTTAAATCCGTGTGATAAGTAAAACTGGGCCTTAAAAACAGATGCACCAGAGACTTGAGTGTATTGAACCAATCTGCAGGGCTCCACAATACACAGGGACTGAATTCTTGATACTGCAGAAGTTTTGAGCAAGTTTTATTAACTATTTAACCTTGCAGAGGCATCGGGTGCCCCTTAGCTCCTGTTTCAGTGCACAGGATGATAGACCCTTAGTTCTGCCCATGCATTTCTTGTGTCACACCCAACACAATGTAACACAGAAACTGATTTGTACTATTGGACAACCTAAATATGTCTTAGATTCTGTTTTCTTGCTCAGAATCAGACATTTTCAAGCTTGGCTAGGAACATATGAAACCTGGTCTCTCCATCTTTATCTACTGTGCATCCAGCACACAAAGATTCTCCTCATCTAATGCTTTCCCCATAAAAATTGGCATCTCTATTTAGTATCTATAAATGTCTACAAAGCTCCACCACCTCATTAAAGAATGCAAAAATGTCTATTAAAGGACAAATGATTAAATGAAATTCAGTGTGTACTCATAATAGAATCTGACTCAGCCTCAAGAAGTTGAAATTCTGTCATGTGCTACACAGCATTGATGAGCCTGGCCAACATTCTATTAAAAATATTCCAGACACAAAAGATAAGTGCAGCTTTATTGCATATATGTGAGGAAGAAACAGAAAGTAGCATGGTACTTCTCAGGGCCCAATATCAGTTGAGGATGATCAAAAATTTCCAGAGACAGGTGCTGGTTATGACTGTATAACAATATTAATATATTAAACCCAGTATAACATAAATTTAGAAATGGTTATGGTATGGTCAGTGAGATGGCCCAGCATGTAAAGAAAACTGCTGAGCAGTCTGATGATGTAATACCCAGGACCTACATGGTGGAAGGAGAGGCCAACTATTGCAAGATGTTCTCTGACCTCTCTACACTCACTGGCATGGAGGTGTCCTCATTTTCCCCACCCCCACAGACAGACTCATAAATGCAGTAAAAATTATGAAAATTTTTAATTTGGTATGTTTTAACATAACAAAAGTATATACTTAAAAAGATAAAGCTCTTGTTGTGTAACTGTTTCCTGCAAATTGAAATTTTTCCTTTTCTACAGGAGGAAATATGGCTCCTAGGATTCAGGGAGCTAATGAAATATAGCGGATTCAGGAAACTTAAAAAGTTTATAAGAAAGAAACTCAGAAATTTCCAAGATTTGCAACATGCTTCCACAAGGTTTCATAAATAGTAAACAATTTGTGAATATAGAGGCCCCTGTGGAGCTGTGTTCAGGTTGTATAGGAGGCTCCAGGGGGTCAGTCATCAACAGTGCAGTTGCCTTCGCGTCCCCATGCTCCCTAAAGTGACCACTCCCCCATGCTCCTGGATGCTATGCCAGTAACTCATTGATTCACCTAGCTACTCTTTGGTGGAGTCATGTATTAAGTCTCTCATTATTTTTCCATTTGGAGTGAACTGTTCAATTTCCCACAGGAAAAAGTCACACCAGTCCTATACATACTAACAAGACATGACTAGTCCTGTACATACTAACAAGACTTGAATGTTACATTGGAAGAGGTATTGCTAGGACATAAATTTGAAATGTTGCTGGAAGTTTGTCATAAATTTGTGTGTGTGTGTATGTGTGTGTGTTTGTGTATAGTATGTATGTATTATGCAGACCAGTGAGAATGCACAGACACAAAAGGAAAAAAAAAACAATTCTCATCTTTCTCCCTTGAAAAAGGGTTTCTTATTGAATCTGAAACTAGGCTTGCATCTAGGATAGACCAGAGATCCTCCATCTCCCCCCTCCCCTGCCCTTCAGTCCTGGGATTACAGGCATATTTATGCATACGTTCTAGGCTTTTCACGTAGATGCGGGGTATATGAACATGAAGTTCTGATGTTTGTGGTTTAAGTACCTTCAACCATGAGCCATCTCCTAAGGCCCTAGGGGGTTTGTAAATTCTATAACTGGAAACATGAACCTCCAAAGCTGAGTATAATTATCCAAGGGCTTGTTAAGTGTGAAGTGAGAGCTGTCCGTATATACTCCAATATCCAACCAGTATTTTCTAAGATCTACTAAATATCAAGACATTATATTAGACACTGGGTATCCTGTAGAAAATTATAAATCCATGCCACATAACTTGTGTTCTATTTATAGGAAGTAAGCTTGGAGTAAGGGATCTGTCTCCATGGGTGACAGCTTCGGAAGTAAGCCTGAAGAGCTTAGACACTAGAGAAACATTGAAGCCTCACTTGTATCTATACTCTGAAGTATGAATCAGTCAGATAAGAGAGTAAAGAGGGGTTTGAATGGGAAGTGGCAAAGATCCAACTAAGGAATTAGTCGTGGGGGATAAAGAAGAGACATGACAGAAGCAGCTAGCCAGGAGTACAAATCCCATCTCTTTAGTATTGATACTTGGAAAGAATAAGGAGTGTGGCCAGAAGACACAGAGAGTTCTGTGGAAGTCCAGCAAGCTCCTGAAATAAAGCTCAAGGAAACACAATATTGATGAAGAAAGTAGCATGGAACGTTTTCTTAAAGTTCAACTTAGGCTGCAATGAATTTTACTGGTAGAATTTTATCTTATCATTTCCTGTGATTAAAGATATTTCTTTGACTCTCCCCTCAGATCATGTTGCTTCCCTAAATTGTTGAATTGGCTAGGAGGTTTAAATAAAAATAATGCATTTGTTGAAGATAATTTGCTTTCATTTAAGGTATCTGATGGCTGACTTTACCATTATAGTAGTATTGTATTCTCCCCAAGATGACAGATAATGAGAGACTTGTTTCTGGCTCTTTTGTGATAATTGGCAGATTTTTTTCTCTCTGCCTCTGAAATGACTTTTTAGGTAAGCAAATAGTGAATTTAGATCAGATCTGTTTATGGTATCACACAGTGCAGTTGCTTAATGATCTAACAGCCATGCTGAACAATTGAGTCTTTTAAGGAGCCGTGCAAGATGGATGTTAATATCATCTTATAATTGGCTTTCAAATGTTAGGGAAAATGCTGATTAAACTTTACATTATAGTTCCTAGTAGAGATGGATGGAAATTAAATATATATTTATCACTATTTTAATATCATAAACCATATCCCGGCAGTCTATTTGAGCAGCAGGATAAATATGGGCTCCATTACTTTAAAGGTTCATCATTTATTTAAAAACGTCCTTGGAATGTTACCTGCTCAACTCCATTCCTCTGCTGCTGTGTAGTGAGTCTCTGTGGTTAGTGGCTAATTATGCTTCTCTTAACTCTCTGGATACTGGCCAGGTAAATGTTACTCACTAAGAGTTCTTATTTATGCTGGCTCTGACATAATGAAAATGAGCATGAAATATTGGTGTTGTGATTCTGATCTTGATTTGCCTGTATTTTATCGTGATGCTAGAATAAAATCCACTGGGCCTCAATTTTCCTGTTTGAAAAATGGAGAAATACATGAGCTCTCTGACAGGACATATCCTGAGCATACTATGACTGCAAAGAGACTCAGGGGACCTTAGAGAAAGAACTGCCAAGGCAACTAAAAGCAACTTTCCAGAGCCAAGTTCATATCTAACAAGCTTTACCTTGGAGCTCTGCTTTGTAAACATTGGGGATAGTTTCTAAGGAACTGCATTTCATTCTAGCATGAGTATTTTTAATGTCTGTCATCTGATTGCAGAAGGGTTTAATTGTGTATTCTGTTTGGTCTCAGTGTTTGGGATAGCAACTAACAGCTCAGATTTGGGTTTATACCCCTTCCATGGTTGCTTGGCATGATTGCTGGCTGATTACTGACTGAATGTGTACCCCTCAGCAGGACAGCTTCTTAGTGCCTTCTTTTCCTCGTCTATGGAATAGATACAATAAAAGAGTTATTACTGAGAGTCTCCATGACATCAGCTTCCAGAAACTCCCAAGAATCAACAAGGATGACCTCAGCTAAGACTATTAGCAGTAGTGGATAAGTAGCCTGAATTGGTCATCTCCTGTAGTTGGAGGGTACTTGTTTGTTTCCCAATTGCCCAGACCCGAAATAATCATACAGAAGCTGCATTATTACAACACTGCTTGGCCTATTAGATCATGCTTCTTATTGGTTAGCTCTTATATCTTAAATTAACCCATTTCTATTATTTTATGTTTTACAATGAGGCTCGTGGTTTACTGGTAAGGTTCTGGTTGATGACTTGGTCTTTGTCCTCTGGTGGCTACACGACATCTTTGTGACTCAACCTACTCTCTATATATACATCTCTTCTAGCCTGGCTATATTCTGTTAAGCCATTGGCTAAAAGCAGTTTCTTTATTAACCAATGGCAATAAAACTTATTCATAGCATACAGAAGGGAATCCCACATCGCAGGAGCTCCCAGTGTTGTCCTTGAATCTCTGTCCCTTTCCTGTCTCACCCTCCTGAGTGTTGAGACTATAGAATCAAGACACCACACCAATATCCAGTGATGCTTATCTGCCCATAAATGGTATTCAGAAGCAGACTGGAAAACAGTGTATAAACCAGTCTCTTCAACTCTAAGGTCTGGTGTAGGAATATCTGGCACGGCAATTCCTTGGGAGAACTTCTTATGCTTGTATTTTTAAAGTAAGCTTATTTATTTATTTAGTGATTTAGAGAAAGGGTGGTAGTGGGTCATATTCCACAGAAAATATCTTTTAGTCGTTTTTCTCTTGAAGACCTGGATGTGTCCTGGCAATACAGTGCAAGCAGATGGAGAAAAAGACCAGGGCTTGAAATTTTGTTTGTGTAATTTCCCCTTTTCTCATCCTTCTTTTACTATGGTAGTCCTACCATGCTGGGAGATTCAGCTAGATACTCGATGACTTATCTTTTCGTGTAATAAACCTTACTTTCACAGTGAGATAAGAGAAGTGATCTTAGGCTCTAATTGCTGTTTACACATACCTTCAACCTTGCTGCTTATTTTTAATCCCTCTCTCACCCCTGTCTTCAAAGATGCTCGATGTGGCTGGTTTATGAGCCTTCTGGAGGATTCTGAGGCATTGAAAGTACTTGCTTCCCTTGTTTTCAGGCTGTTGGCTGAGTCCCCACTGTTGTGCTAAATCAGTCTCCTCTCTTCTGTTGGCATCCTGGTTTCCATAGCCACACAGTAGCATGGCCACTGCATCTTCTATTCTGCTTGTCCCTGCAACTTTATGCTTTCAAAATGTTTCTTTATTGTTGTCTCAATTGGATTTCAGGAATGAGCAGAGACCATTGCTTGCATTGTGTGTTGCTTGACCTGGGAGACCAAGTATGTGTTCTTTCCTTATTACTGAATTCAAATGACAAAGTCCCTTAAGGCAGCCCCTATTTTCATGTTTCTCCCCTAAGATGTAAGCCTTTTATGAATTACTACTCTCTTGTTACTTTCAGCTTTGTGCCTTATAGCATTCCTATTTCCTTAACATCGTCTCTGGCCTCAGACCAGACAATTAACATGGAACCCACCTTAATTTATCACATCCATTTTGCTCCAGACATCGCTACAGCTGCTGAGTGCTGGTGACAGGGACCATATTTCAGAGCCAGATGAAAGGAAAAATGTGGTTGGATTGTGATTTCTGTTAATTAATTTTGCACAATTGGAGAGCAACTGCTCCTTTGAAGACATTCAGCTCTCTCGGTTTATGTTCTTCAGTTTAAAAAGAGTACACAACTAAAACTGGTCTAGGTTTTTACAGATTCACAACATTGAAAGGCTTAGGGCAGGTCTTGCATTAGTCAGGCTTCAGATAGTTTAGAATTTCCTCCACTATGGTTATTTCATTTTTATGTTCTACATAATTATTTTCTGGAGTAATACTGTGGTCTCTTAGAGCCCATTCCAGCCAAGGGAATATGCTTTTATCTTAGTGTTATAACCTGCTGGTAGGTATGTCACCTGGGTACCCTGTCCCTTTCAGAGGCAAACCCCATCAGTGGGTCCCCCACCTCCTCTACAGCTGTCTCTCTCTCTTTCCATCCCTTTTCTGAAGAGGTAACTACTGCCTATCTCCTCTGCTACTCTCTCTCTCTGTGTCTCTCTGTCTTCTCCCCTTCCTCTCTTCACCCCTTCCCTTTCCCCTCTATAAGCCACTAGATAAAATCTATACCCAAACTCTCCCTGTATACCTGTCTGTCTGTATCTGTCTGTCTCTCACCTGCCTGGGACTCTCACCCACCAAGGGGACCTGCTGAGACCTTGGGTGACATGCTGCCACCGCTTGTGGGACTGGCCTCCCATCCCCCATATATTTATAAATGGTAACAGTTAACATATACTTAACATATACAGTTTATACCAATACTAACTGACCCAGATTGGAGTATATGTTGTCCCATATCTGGTGGTGTAAGCCTTAGTCACCAGTGCTGCCCTCCTGTTACTGCCTCTGGCCTTTCACTGCCCAAAAACTGAGCCTAGGGTGCCTTTGGGATATATTCTTTCCAGAGTTGGCTGAACCAGCTATGGCTGCCAGTCCAAGGGGGACTTCATGAGTTAACCTCTCTATTGGAATATGGAATAAGAATATAGAACAACAGAGCAAGGCATTATGGGAGGTGAGCTGGAAAGAGTATGTGATCCTTGGACCAACAGAGCATTTTGTGTCTATCAGATCAGTGCCCTCGAGTTAAGAATAGAGTCCCCACAGAGATGAAGCAAACAGACAGATGGCACAGGAGTAACCACAGGCAGGTGTAGTGATAGGGGAGCGGGCCTGCTTTTTGTTCGGCCCAGCTCCTGCACAGCTAGCTTATACCCCGAAATAACAACACACAAATTG
>LOEQ01006631.1:0-12238 GCA_001685075.1 Bramus lutescens | reverse complement strand
CATTCTGTTCTGTCTACTCCACCCACCTAAGGGCTGGCCTATCAAAAGTCCAAGTCAGTTTCTTTTTTAACCAGTGAAAGTAACACATAGACAGATGACCCTCCTACATCAGGCAGGGGAGGGGTGCAGTCCATGAAAGATACAAAAAGGAAACTGTTGTGTCTGATGATTTTTCAGACAGTGGTTTGTTTATGTAACTCATGTGTCTTTTTAACCTAGGAGTTTGCATGTAAAAAGCAAATTAGAATGTTTCTCTGAAAGAGTTGTGACATGATAGATTCCTAAAACAAATTACAAAGATAAAATTATGATAACATTTTAACATATGATCTGTAAATATATAGCATGCAATAAAATATGTTATATATCAACATGTTTTAAAAGTAACTATAGAATTTCATACAACACAAATTTAATTATTGTCACTATGTATGCTAGACAATGTAAGAATGTTTTTAATCTTTTTAACAGTGCTATGTAATATTTATTTTAAAGTTCAGTTGTCCAATTAAAGTGACATTAATAAACTTTCCCATGGTCGAAAACAGCAAATAAATTTAATTAATTGTGTTTCCTGTGAGTTTGTATGTATGTGTGGTACAAACACACATGAACGTAGAGTGTTCCACTGTGTCACTCTCTGCCTTATTGCCATGTGATGGGGTCTTTCACTGAATTTTGTAGCTAGGTTGGTGTTCAGTAAGCCCTAGTGATCTTCCTGTGTTTACTCCCTACTGTGTCTCATATTACTGGGTAAGGTGACCATGCTCTGACTGTACATGGATGCTGGGGATTTAAACAGGGTTGAGCAGTAGAAAATGCTCTTATTCACTGGTTCACCTCTTCACCTCTTCAGTCCACATGGCTATGTTTTAAATTGAGATAATCTATTTTCAGGCCTGAACACTTAGTGTCAACGTACTACTAACCTCAAGAATTACAGACTTGCACATTGATATTCATCAGGCATTAGAAACAGGGCTCACTTAATCTCATTTGACTATTCTAATGTACACAGGCTGGTAGAATTGAGCTTCTATTAAGATAAGAAGGCTGAATCTTAAAGCACTTAGGCACTTTTCCTGAGCTATTCAGTGCTAGATGACAGAGCAGGGAGCTTGGTCATCTTTTTCTCTATTATCAACTGTGCTATCTGTACACCAGGTTGAGATCACTGTCCCACAGCACTTGGGGCATTTTTATCAGTGTTACAGATGAACCCTGGTATGTGTATTTGATTATTTTCTTTTTGACAAAACTAAGAAAGTAAGAAACCAATGAAAAATCATACAACATAGAACATGATTAGATCCACTTCTGTGTGTGTTGTGTATGTGTGTGCATTTCTTTGGATGCAGATGTGCTTGTCTGTATGAAGAAGCTAGAAGTAAATTTTATTTGTCTTTACTTAGCTGCCATCTCTCTTGTTTTTTGAAATAGGGTTTTCATTGATCTGCGGTTTGTAAAGTAGGTTAGGCTGGCTGGCCAGCAAGTTCTGGAGATCTACCTATCTTTGTTATCTCCCAGAGCAGGAATTGCAAGCATATCTTATAATACTCAGTCCTTGCATGTGGGTCCTGAGGATTGAACTTGGGTCCTCAAGCTTGCAGAGTGACATTATTGACTTATTAATTTCCCTAGCACCTTCACATTTTAAAGAAGTTGTACCTGACTTGGGCTGATGTGGGATTCCCCTCTGTATGCTGTGAATACCATTGGTGAACAAAGAACCCTCTTGTCCTGTGATAGGGTAAAAGAGCAGAGCTAGGAGGGGAAAACTAAAATGAATGCTGGGAAAAAGAAGGGCAGAGATAGAGAGAGGCCATGTAGCCCCTTTGGAGCCCGACAGAACTTTACCTGGTAAGTCATAGCCACATGGCAATACACAGATTAATAGAAATGGATTAAATCAAGATGCAAGAGTTAGCCAATAAGAAGCTAGAGCTAATGGGCCAAGCAGTGATTTAATTAATACAGTTTCTGTGTGATTATTTCTGGGGTCTGGGTGGCTGGGGTACCAACAAGCAGCCAAGCAGCTTTCCTCACAACATTGGACAGAAGAATAGAACCATGAAAAGGGTTGTGTTGGTGGTAATGTGGGGTCATTGCGAGGGTTGCCTGGATCCAGGGGTCTTAGTGTCAGGAAGAGAGAGATTAGAATCCTAGTGGCGTCCATGCTGCTCAAATTAGACCTCAGCTAGTTGTGCGACTCTTTGTTTCTTAACCAGTTAAACTTTATTTTTCTCACACAACAGAGCTTTAGAAAAAATATATTGAGTCCAACAGGATTGTTGATTTGATTATATGTGGTATTGGAATTAGATACTCAAAGCTGTGTGTAGAACTTGAAGCAGGCAATAGGTGTTAACTATCATTAATGACTATTGAGAAAAACAATAACAATTTTGTGATGCCTTGTAATCTCAAGCTGTATATCTTTTCTAGACAACAGACCCCAGTCTTTAAACCATACAAGGGCTATTCCTATCCTTTCCATCTACAGTTCACACACTGTCTACCTGTATCCTCAAAGGTTTCTTAGCCCCAAGTTCTCTGTTTTGACCTTTCCTTAATAAGGTAATTTTATTTTTTGACATTAGCCTTTGGTGGTTTTGAAACTTCATCTGGAATAAAAATTTGATTGCATCCATTAATAATATACCAGGCCCTAAATCACCTTTGAGCAATTATAAACCAAGGAACCCTACTTATTGCTTCTGAGCCTTGTGGAACTTTAGCACATGGCCAATGGTGGACAGAAAGGCTCATTTTTTTATCGTATTCATAACAGAACATGGTAATAAGAGTGTGGCTCAGTGTTAAAGATATATTTTTATTTCTGGGCATATATATTATGCTCTGGAGCAAAATCTGCCTTTCCTGTAAAATTGAAGGGGGCATTCTCCAAGGCAGAAGGTAGACATGTCAGGAAATGTGAGCCTGAGACTGAGGGTATTTAGAATCATTGTCCCTGGAATTAGTATTCTGTGTGTGTGATGTATAAGAGCAGTGAGTGGCTGAGAGTGTAAGTTCTCCATCTTTTTCTTGACATCTTCTGTGGGTTTTTTTTTTGCATTGAAATTCAGTATAAATGTTTTGAAAAAGCTAATTGCTAATCTTGATGTTATGAAGCCTACAAAACCATTAGCTATACCACATTTTTAAGTTGGTAAAATTGAGGTTAGGAAGATAAAATAAGCTCTTTTTACTTCATGCTGTGAATATGAACTGGCTATCTTTTGCATCCCAGGCATCAGTACTCTCCTAAATTCTGGAGAATTGTGGAGTATGCACTGAACACAGGACAGGCTCAGGAAAGCACTGGCTTAGGGAAACACTGATGATCTTGTCTATTCAGTCTGGACAATAGGATTCTACCTCTCATGTAAATCCTCTTTCTTGCTGCCTTTCCCTCCTTTCTGTCTGTATTTTTCTTAAGAATAGCTACCGAGTCTTTGTGTTATTTTGGCTTACATAATTTTTGGTCATTTTTTACATATTAATTTGTTTTACTTTTTCTCTATTTTCTAAGAGAAAGCACTGTTGATTACAGGTAGGGCTAATAGTTCTAAAGATTTGAGTTTAAATATCTGAATCTAAATATTTATATTATCTGTGTGTGTACATGAATATATGCATACATGTACATGTAAACTCTTGTGGAGACAAGGAAAGGTCATTGGATCCTGTGAATCTCTGTGTGTCTGAGCCACCTGCACCTTATGGGTGCTAATCAGACTCAGTTTTTATGGTAGAGCAACAAGTGCTCTTAACCTCTGAAGCATCACTCCCAGTCGAGGATACCCATATTTAAGTTTCAGTAAGAGGAAGTGACTTAGTGGCATTGGAAGTAGTCACATAAGTATACAGAAGAGCTTTAAGACCAACCACATTTTAAGGTAGACTCCCATATTTCTTGACAAATGCTTTTCACAAGATCATATTGCAAAGTAGACAATTAATTCATTGACTATCAATTAATTTCAACATGAATAGAAGTCTCTCTATAAGTACTTCATAACCAAAAACATGATTTTTCATTGAAATACTGGATTCTGATGAAATTTTTATCTACTGTTTAGCTAAGGGCAATGCATTCTCCTACTTCTAGTCAAAAGGCATTCTTCATCTTGATTCTGAAGTGCTTATCTTTGTCCCTGTTCAATATCATTACCAGATTAGTGAAAATCTTAGTGATCAAATCATGTATTTCCTTTCTCATCTGTGGCAAAAAGTCTAAACAAACTATGAAAATGTTATTTAAAAAGAGGGAAGTTTGGATTTTAAAAATAAATGCTTCTTGTTAAGAAAGAAAAGATATATTTTGTTCACATTTCAGAGGATTCAGTCTATCATGGAAAAAAGAGAGTGGTGGACTTGGACACCTCATATAAGAGACAGTTGATGCAAGGACAAAAAAAGAAAGGTTGGGGAAGATGTACCACTAAGGCACACACAGCATCCTACTTCCCTCTGTTAAGCTCCAACCCTTAACTTCACTTCTTAATAATGTCTTTGTATGATGAAGTCATCAGAGGGTAATCCACTGAAAACCTTCATGATCTAAGTGTCTCAATAAATACCTTCCACAGATACATGCAGAGGTTGCTTCATCAATCCCAATTAATCTAATAGTTGCTGATTAAAATGAACCATTGTAGAGCTTCTTAAGTTCAATGTAGTTATTAAAAGTTTCAGGATAGAGGACATACAGAATGTTACAAGCAGAAGACAGGTCGAAAGACTGCAAAATGCCACTTTTTGGGCATGAGACAGCCATTGAAATCATTATTCTATGACAGCCAAGAGTGCCTGCCCCAGGATTGCACACTATTGGGCCTTTTATCAGTCAGTCATGGATGAGGGAGGGGTTCATTGGGTTCTAGGCCTCTATGCTAAACTATTAGCTCCTGGAATACTGGGTGACAGATTGTCATTGTCTTCAGTTACGATCCCACTGAGCAGGGCTTCATTAGGTACATGCTTTCAAATCCATGGTCATATAGATGGCTCTAGTTAAACTCTGTGTTACTAGGCAAACTGAAAAGTCATAAATATATGAAGGGGACTTACAGATGGGAGAGGGAGTTGACAGGGGTGGGAGTGGGACATGAAAATGAGAAGTGGCAAATGTAACTGAAATGTGTCAGAAACATTTATGAAGCTCTAAACAAACAATTAAAATATAATTAAAAAATGAGGAAAGTTTGAATTTTAAAAATATATGATCCTTATCAATTGACTCTAACTGCTTTTTGTTCCTATACAACCTGATATAGCTCATAACAAAAGAAATCCTGTTCCTTGTGTGTCGACTTTCCTCTCAGAGTTGGTCTTAGGAAGAGATGGGAGTGTTTTAAATACCACCATTGAAAACCATTACCAAACTCTATTTTGGTTTAGGTTGTTTTCTTTCAAACCTGGGGCTGGAGTCCGTTATAACTTTTTCTCCTTACCACCTAAACAATCATATGCTTAATTTTATGTTCCACCCTGGTCTGTGAGAAAGAGCTTGGAAATGTGTGATTTGTTATATACACATTAATGTGTGGGCTATATAAGAGAACTTATTTGGTAGGGAGGAGGATTCTAAGTTGATGCTGCTTTGTCTCTGGCCTAAAACCTCTCCCTCCTCTGGAGAAACAAAGCTGCAGAAGCAGCATCAAATAATATCTACATTTTGAGACCACACACAGCTACAGCCTTGTCTTTTTTCAGATGCTTCTGACCTTCATTTTTACAAGAAAATAAGTTGGTTTCAAAGGTCACAATGACAACTGATCATTAAACCAATTACAAGGCTGTATGATGTGCAGAATTGAGAGGAGCCAGTTTGGAGGCTGTGAAGTCCCTAGCACCTGGCTGTGCAAAATGATTCTAATCACAACGATTATGATATATTCATTGCTTGAAATCAGGTAAAAAATGTAAGCCGGATATTAGCAGTTCAGGTTTAGAGGGATAGGAATCAGGGCACATACTCCGTTCTATGTAAAAAGGTCTGTTTCTTGCTCATCACTCCTCCTTTCCAAACCGCTGATGGGTATCATGTCAGATTAGTTTTATCCTTGAGAACCAAGAATCTCTAAATTCTCTTAAAACAGAAAAACAACTAGAGCTAAAGCTTTATATTCTTTCAAACATTGGATAGTCCTCTATCCAATATCTATATATACTGCTATATACATACCTACATCCATATTATGTCTCTGTTTAACCCTCTGCATTTATATTATACATGTATTGAAACCTGTACATATCTACAGCTTTATCAAATTTATACTCTTGTTTGTATTTACATCCATATCCCAAACAAAAGACCTAGCAAAGGTGGAATGGGACCATCTGGACTAATCAAGGTAGGTGAGGTTTTCAATCTTAGTGGTTTAGTGGGTGGCCGTCAAAAATGTTATCTTTCCTGAAACAAAGTCTTGAGATTGTGGTATCTTTCAATGCTTAAGGTAATGTTGGATGTTTTTTCTTAGGGCTGGGGTCAGTATGGCACAGTGAAATGGTCTGCTTCTTTGGGATTCAAAACATGGCTTATGCCCCTAAATGCCTGTGCAATCTTGAGAAAACTGTTTTGTGAGCTTCCCCTGCCCCGGGCAGATGGAAGTGCTAATATAACTGTAAGGATGTTGTGAAGGGAGTTCGGGGTGTTTCAGGGAAATGGGAAAACTGATAGAATGGCGCAAATGGCCCCTGAGAATATGTACATCAAATCTGGGATCAGGTAGCAGGCTCAGATGTTGCTCTTTCCGATTTTGGCCAAATTGATTTCTAGTTCTTTGTTACCATGGAATCTCCCCCAGTCACCTGTCCAGCCTTTCCACCACATCGCTCTGTTCGATGGCTTCACATTTTAAGAACATCATGTCTTAATTCAGATGGACGAGCATTAATTTATGACAAGGCAATCCCAAGAGCTCAGCAAATTACAGGCTGGTGAAGAGGACAATGCACTTCTAAAGGAAAATGTGAAAAGGTAAGACTCCAGACCACTTCAAAGCTTCATTCTATATTAAAACTTAATCCGGGAGGGCAGCTAGGAAAATACAACATCTGATAGTGGAATGCAAAGATTTGATAATTGCTGATCTAAATATTTAAGTATCTGGTTAGAAGTTTAATTTAGAAGTTTAATTAAATGGAAGGCAAGACTATCCTTTGTGTCAGCTTGTAACGATCTCAAATTTGCCCTTCCTCCTCTTTGAGGCTACGCTCTCTATTCTTTGGTAAATTAATCTGTTTGAAAGTAAAATGCTGTCCTATTGGGACAAAATGATTGCTTTAAAGGAACATGGAAAAAATGTAATGAAAAATGAACTTTTAAAATTATTATTAATTTTTGATATTATAATATAATTATATAATCTCTCTTCCCTTTTCTTCTTTATAAACCTCCCAGATTCATGGGTGGAGACTTCTTTTCCTTATATTTTCTTTCTACCTGGAGGCAAAACATCTTTCAAAGGTCAATCAAAGTCATCTATGTATGAATGCTTACTCAACATTTTACTCTCATTAATAAATGTGATGCATTTTACTCACAGACACTTTGCATGCCTAAGAATTTCCTCTGCTATGTTCTAGGTGGGTCTCATCTCTGAAATACTATAGTCTAATGTTTTTCACATTTGATCATTGTAGAATGGGGGGAAGACTTATATTGCATCATACTTATATTTTTCTCAAAACTCTTCTGTATCTATGGATTTATTTTGTCTTTTCATTAATTTATCAAACATGTAAGATTATTATTTTTATTTCCCTTGAAAAATAGAAACTGAATCCTCAGGAACACACCATGCACATGCATACACACACCTACATGTTTTGAGCTGTGAAAATGAAAAAGAACTATCTATGGTGAAGTATAGACTCAAATACAGGCTTGGTTGTCTTCAGTGTCTCCCTATACTGAATTCCCCCTACTTTCTCACTGTGCTTTGTTAATTTAAATATGTTAATATAATCAGTTTTAAATATATTCATTACACTTGTACACACATACAGATAAAAATTCTTATCTCAATTTTCTTTCTTTTTTTGAGACAAGGTTTCTCTGTAGATTTGAAGCTGTCTTGAAACTCTCTCTGTAGACCACGCTAGCCTTGAAATTACAGAGATCCAGCTGTCTCTGTCTCGAGTGCTAGGATATAAGGCCACCACCACCCAGCTTCAAATTTCTTATTCTTAGCATACATCATAAAGCTATGTATTTTATTAATGAAAAGTGTGTTCAGTTTTATACTGTTTCAAGATTGTTAACTAAACACATAGATTGGTATAATACTTACCACTATGCTCATAAAATACAAATTTCTCGGATTCCGGTGCAGGTTTGGGCTCTTCTGTAGCAGCAGCCATTGTGATCCTATGAAAGGCTATCACTCATAACAAACTGGCGAAAGCATTCTAGTATGTAAAAGTTGAATCTGTTCAACTTTTCCAGATAGAAACAGAATTTTGGATTGCCATACTGAGCTTTGGTGTGAGAAGAATTGAGAGCTCCAGGACTGCAGATGGGCGCTAAGAACCTTGGCTTGATGACAGCTTGATATTCTTCTCCACTGAAAGATTTTCTGCGCTCCTCAGGTTATTCAAGCACCACTACTGGGTCATACCTTTATGAGAATTAATGCAATTTTAAAACTCTCTCTCTTGAAATGAGGGGGAGAGACTCATGTTCCACTAGTCTTTCCTTAGAGTAATTACATCAGAAAATTTGTAATGAAAAGTTCTTTTTTCCATGTCTTTGAAATATATGTAAATTTTTTTTAAAAAAAATTTAAGCCTCCTGTCAGCTTTACAATCCAGGAATATCTATCTCTCTGAAGGACTCTGGACCCATCTCTTTGAAATGTAATTAAACAAATTAGTACTCTTACATTCAAGTTTCTGTGGAAAAAACGTAGAGCTTAACTTGAGCCTGTGATTTACTTCAAGTTCCCAAATTACCTGTTATAAACCCATCAGAAACTTATATTTCCTTAGGATAAAGCCAGATGCTAGGGCAGATGGCCACCTACCTTCTGAATGAATCGAGGATGAACTGGATGTGAGTCCTTCCACATGAGGGCTAGGCATTATTGAGAGCAAGGGTCAAATGCATTGTATCTACTCAACTGTGTGTATATAATGTTGAGAGTTTTTCATTCGTGATATCTTTCAAAGGGTTGTCTGTGATAAAATTGCATTCTTGTTTAAATTTATTCAATACCAGTCTATTTTATTTGTATTACTTTGTGGAACAGATTTCTGATTGGGAAGAGAGTTTATTTTAAATTATATTTCACAATAACATGGATGCCTTAAATGAGCAAAAACTTATAAAGAGATTGTGGATATAGTAATGTTCATCTGTAAATCCTTGTTCTGTGTTTTCTGGCCATAAGCTTTATTGCCAAATAGCATTGAAAATACAATGATACAGGATCACTAGTTAAGCTATGTGTATGTGGCCACCATTAATTTCAAGATAGGTATTTCAACTAATTTAATTCATTTGATACATTCAACCTACTGCAAGGGTTTATTTTACAAAAATCTATTAGTAATGACCAGAACAGAATGACAGGAAAGCTATTGTGGTCATTGAAATTGGATATTGGCCATCTGCCATACTTTTATTTTCTTTACAATAATAAGAACTGGGAAATCCAGAATTCAGTTCTAGCTTTATCACTTCAACTAGTGTTGATAAATTGAAATACGGATTATTTGGGTTCTGACTTCTCATTTTGACACTATTTCTGTAATGTCTTTTATAGCTTTGGAAATGATTTCTCATGGGAAAAATGGTAAGCCATCCAATGGACTTGAGTTTTCTTCTTCCTGATTTTGCTGTTTTCTCTTATGTGTATAATATCCTCTTCTGTGACTTTTTTCCCTAAGCAGAGTGACACCTGATTCTTATATTCCATGCTTTTTATTTTTTATTCATTTATTTTTAATGTATGTATGTACATATACACATGTGTGCAGTGCCTGTGGAGGCCAGAGAGAGAATCAGAAACTATTGAACTGGAGTTTCAGACCATTGTGAGCTATCATGTGGGTGCTGGGAATCAAACATGAGCCATTTGCAAGAGCAACCAGTACTCTCAACCACTGAGTCATCTTTCCAGCCCTGTATCCCCTGATATTTTTCATAGCATCTTTTCTTTGAGGCAAGCCAACTTGCAGCATTTAATGATAAGAGGTAATAGGGAAAGTATAGTTTATATATCTTTTGAAAAAGTTGTTGGTTAGTTGTGGTAGGGGTATCAGAAGTATATAGTCTGTAAAATTACAAGCATCTAGGAAAGAGTTGGTATTGATGTCTCCAAGCTTTGGTTGGGATAATACAGACCTTGCATAGATTAAGGGAGAGTCTTCTGTAGGCTGGAACTAGTTGGTAAATTTGATAGAAAGGCAATGAAAATGATGGTTGGGAGATGATGCTGTACCCAATTTAAGTAAAACAGTAATTTAGAACTTTTGAAGATGTCTTATGTTTTACGGCCTTACGTGTCCAGGCAACAAAGTATGGGCTTATTTAAATTTCACAACCAAAGGAAAAGGAAATAAAACATGACAAAGCATCTGTGAGTCAGCATCTTGTACACAAAACAACTGATCTGAGAGGGGGTAAAATCAATCTGGGAATATACAATTGAGATGATACAGGAGAAGCACATGAACAATAAAACCCTAGTTAGTGAGAACAACTGCTCATCTTCTAAAATCTTCTATGTGAGTCTTCATTTCTAGCTCATTGTTGACTCCCAACAGTCTTAGTCTCTCTTCCCAACCCTGTTTAAATCTAGGAAAAGGGGGAAATATAACAATTATACATTTTCAAATGCCTTATTCAAACTTTAGGCTCTGTATAAAGCTTCAGTAATAGAACCTCGCTACTTTTTATGATGGTTCTTTTCTACTCTTTGCCTCTGCAATGCTTTCAATGTTGTTACGCACATTGAGAGAAGTTCATATCAGGAGTCGTTTTGTACATATTTGCATCTCAGAAACAGAAAAGCAGGAATACCTGGGAGGAAATTGGCTTTGGAAATAGACAGACATAGCTTAAAATCCCAGCTGTAGCCCTAACAGCTGCTTGAACCTGGGTAAGCTTGCTTTCTTGATGTAGGGCTAATAGAGATAATATGTTACATTCCGTCCCATAGGAGTTATTGTACAAATTCTGGGTGTGCTTGGTGCTGAAAAAGGAAATATGATTACAAACAAGAACATTTTCAGAGAAGATGTGATTCATACATCTAAAAGAATAAGAATAATCTTCAAGAGAGAAAATACTCCCTTGAGCTATCAGAATCCACAGAAAGAAGGGCCATGTATAGTGTTATGCATTTCTATAATTATTATTATTATTAAAAATGTTAAAATGACACCTTAATTTTAGAACAAAGTTCAACTTTACTGGCTATAATTGCAGCACCTGATAAAATAAGAACTGTACATATTTAGTGTACTCAATTTGATGCCTTTAATATATGGACTTGTCAACAGGATTCCCATCACAGATGCAGTAATAAATATACACATCAGATCCAAAAGCTTTCTCAGATTTCTTTTTGTGTGTGTACTAAGAATAATTGGCATGGGATCTACCCTCTTAATCAATGTTTAAGTGCACAGGATGTTGTTGTCAGCTGTAGGCAGAGTGGATCTCTAGAAGTTGACCATCTTGCATATACAAAGCATTGCATCCGTTGTACAAGAGCATCCTCACAGCCACAACACCAATTAGAGAAGTTTTTTTAAAAAAATCAAAGGTGAAAAAAGGGAAAATGATTTCAGAAAACAAACCACAGAAAGAAAGATATGAGAACTAGATTAAAACATAAAGACTATTATCATAAGTTGCATGAAATTTCATGTAATAACATTTCCATCTTGAATTAAAACAGACATCTAGGGCATATCAATGAGTATGTAGAGCATGCATAACAGAGTTCTAGTGATTAGTGAAGTGAAAGAGGCAGATATATTATTTATTATTTAACTAAAACCCCATTAGAGAATTTTACAAATATAAATAATAGGTTTTGGTCAAATCTACTCGCTATTCCCTCCCCCTAATTCCTCCCCTCCCACCAGATTTTTTTTCTCAACTTCATGTTATTTAACAGATCAAAACAAAACACTGATGCAGGGTTGGTGAAGATCTTCTCCCAATCAGTAGGTTGCCTATTTGTCTTAATGACAGTGTCCTTTGCTTTACAAAAGCTTC